>JAVJAQ010004576.1:0-13337 GCA_032362365.1 Zygogramma bicolorata
TCATTCCTAGTAGGTGTTTTTTCTTTCGTCATAGTCTGCTCTACCAGTGTGCAACTGGAAAAGCAGCTGAATTTGTGCCAGGATGGATTGGATGAGCTGTACAGTAGAGATTTCCATAGATTCTCAGGCGTCTAGTTTTCTGGTTGTTATTCGTAGTTCAAAAATTAGATTGATAAAATAAACAATTTGATAAAAATTTCATCTTAGCCGTAGGGAATGTGCAATTTGCGATCTACTTTTATTCGCCAGAATTCATATGAACGACTGCCTTTCATGATGTCCAAAGTAATAAAATCATCGAAATTTCTGGAAGGTGTTACTCGATGAAGCCCATCATCTTAGATATTTGTATACTAAGGCCGCAAAATGCCATTTCACATTCCGAGAGAATGCCGTTCCGGCCGAGGCAAAATAACCTCAAGGTCGCAAAAACATTTTTCGTGCAACCGTGAAAATTATATAATTTACACTAAACTATGTCTTTTAATGAAGACAGCGTTTCGAAGCGAATCTAGAAAAATTAACTGGCGTCAATATCACGTTTCCATGGAAATGAAATACATAGCAATAGAAACGTTCAGTTTGCCGGCAGTTACTCTAGAAAACGGCTTTTAAAAATTTCGCCGGCCATCAACCTGGGTAAAGGCCTCAAAATATGATTTTGCGACATCCTTGTTTTACGCCCGATTGCACAAAAAAATATTTTTTCGAACATCCCGCAAGATATTTTTTAGTTTTCAATAAATCGAAAAAAAAATGTTAGGCTCAATTTCCTTGTTTACCTACTCTAACAAATATAACTTCAAATGTATACAGTTTATTGCATGCAGTAGAGAGTACAGTCGACTCGGGTGCGATCGATGCTGATAACTATTATGCTTACTTGCTTGAAGCAGGTGAAATAATGATGTTACAAGAAGTTATATTCCCCAGACCTTGTAAGATAAATCTCATATGACCGTTTCATAGACCAAACTTTTATTTTCAATTTATATTTTTACCCAAAGGAAGTTGTCACAATGATTATCGATGGAGATGGAAGCGTTCAACACGACACTTTGCATATGAATGCCTCTATTTATTAGTATTGTGAGAACTTTACTTAAGTTACAGTTAAAAATGAGGTGAAAGTTAAAGTGTGGTATATGTACCAAGCATAAACTGGGATATGCACATTGAAGGTGTCCGCAATTCATCCTTTTTTGCAATCAATAAATATTCGTAAGATAAAAAAAGTCTTCTGAACGAACATTAATTTCTTTTGTAAATAGATAAACTGCTCTATGTACATCGATTCATTTTATGTCAGACCCTAAAATATTGCTGGTAGCCATTCATAAATTTTGTCGGGACGATAACTTTTCATTTTTTCTGAAAGCGGGGCGATCAGGCGTGCCATGTGCTCTATGCATTTTTATTGTTTTATCTTTGAATAAAAACGTAAGTGGCAGACATTTTTTCTTATAATCGCCACATTATGTTTTATATTCGAAATCTTATATTGTTTCATTCAGTTATTTTCGGCTCATTGGATGGTAATAATGATGGGAGGGATGGATGAACCATTTAAATGTTAATTATCAACCACAACCCCTTACACAGCAGCGCGGCGGTATATTTTGATTTCAACAAATTTCTTCGGAAATTAGACTTCTCATTTCGTCCAACCGTTGAATTTTTAGATTTGTTCAGTAGGTGGTAAGGGCGCATATGCGATGAAATGTAGGGTTAACTCCTAAGGAAAATTTCAATCTCCTCTCGTCTTGGAGTGTATTCACCCCCATTACCCCCTTGCATACGCCGTCGTGTTGAATTAAATGACACCCAATTTCAATGGTCTTCCTATCTTCTTCGCAGACATAATTTTTCGTTTCTGAAAACCCCTCCATAATGTACTATAGAAATGTATATCTGCATCATTCAAATTATAGCAAAGTACAGTGATGGTGCTATTTCCGTATCCCGGCATAACCAAAATCCGAACAATATTTCTCCATCAATTCGAGCACAATAACTGAGTAACTTAACGGTTATATAGGAAATAATATTGTGGTCCTCCGGTGTAAAATTTTCCCATACAACATGATTTCAGAATTGAAGAATGTTGACTCATTTCCTGTCGCACTTCTTGTTTCTTCGTACGCATTTCAGTACATTTCACCACAAAAATGTATTTATTCAAGATGTTAGACCCCATGCTACTTAGCTCTTCAAATAAATGTGATGAGCAGCTTGTGTGATGAATCAATAACACGATGACTAATATTCGAAGACGATTCCGATTGTATTGATGGATTTGTTGTAAAACAAGATTATAATAGGAAACATTTTTGCAGTTTTCTCGTGGAATAATGTAACATTCGAATATCCAGTATTTCAAATGAAAATGTTCGGAATATTCTGTGCAAATATGAACAAAATATGGCTTGACACAATATTGTTCTATATGGAGAAACTTCACTTCGAAAGAACCGTATTCATTTAATGTAAAACTAGAGACATTGATTTTTTCATTTCCAAGGCATGGATTTTATTGAACTGCATTTTATTTCAACTCTTTAAAATACCTCTGAAAATGTCTGGGAGATTCTGATTTTGTGACCGAAGCCACCTGACCGATTGATCAAACTCAAAAACATGAGACAGAAGCAATAATTACGTGAAATATGATCACATGATAAGGAAGATGAAAGTTCTGACTCTTTTTACAGAAATGTTGAGTAATTTCTTCGGTGACAGTGAAAAGGGAAATTTCAATAACTGCTATCCATCTGAATTGAATGGTGGCCAACATTGCATATTCGAGTGTGTCATGCGCACCTACCCCACCAGTCAGGCAGCAATTGGTGTGCCTTGACCTTGATGCTAAGCAACAGTAAGAGCTGCAAATCGGAAAACAAAAGCTTTGTTCGCAAGACTAACCAACCGACTAGTTGTGATGTGGTAGCTAATTATGAACACTTTTTATTTGTATCATTTACTCGAAATTAGTGTGAATTGCAAAGAATTCAATTTTAAATGATTTGTGGGGCGAGAAATATATCACAAGTTATATCTCTCTTAACCTAGTTTTGCCTCTCAGGAATGGCATAGTTATGCTGTGCGGAGCTAGTATTCATTTCAAATATTCAACTGGTTTTACTGTGATAACAGTGGCAGGGCTGACTGAAAATCAAAGCTATATTGTTATCGTAAGCTGGAGATTTTCGTTCGAGGAAGATGAGAAATACTGTGGCGAACTCAATAATGAAGGAATGATGAAGAGGCCCTACATTGCCAGACAATGTGACAAGTTACATTGAGTCCAGGTATATATATTTTGTCGACGTTTCGGCTCCCACTTTGGAGCCATTCTCAAGACTTCTTCGTGACTTGGAGCCGAAATTGAAAAACGTCCTAATTGTCCCTTGCCCTTTCAAAAATAAACACACCATTCCCAATAACTTTCAGTCCTCGATCGCTGGTGATAGGTCACAGGTACTGAGGAGACCTGGGATAGTTAGAACATGGTTCTTCATATATTTCTTGGGTGACATTAGATATTGTGTCTTTGGGCGTGCGAAGGAAGATGCATATTTGGTGGTTCGCTGTGAAAACAGTTTTGATCTCTTGTCTTGTCAGAATTCGACCCATTTCATCAGTGACTCTATGGATATGAGGAAGGAAAGCTTTCGGGCGTTCAGGTTCTTCCTCAGGATGTCTAGGGTGAAGAGCTCGAGTTTGCTGAAGTTTAATAGACCTGTGGATTTGGGAATTATAATAATAATTTTGTCTAAAGGCGGATTAGAGCTTTTCCATTTCATTGAATTCATTGTGGTTATCGGTGAGTTTGAAGGATCTGTGTATAAGAGAATTTAGAAATGAATTCAATTGTGCTGGGTGATGATGAGACTTTCACACAAACCGTTTACTGAAAATCGACCCATACAAACCGATACCTTAATGCCAAGTCTCATCATCATCCAGCACAATTGAAGTCGGTTCTAAATTATCTCATACCATCCACCTTTCTTCGCACCCTGCGTATAGGACTAGGATGAGGCAGCGAAAGTGGTGGTGGCTACTCTTCAGGAGCGTCCATCCTCCTCACGAGGTATCAAAAGGTTTGCTGAAATTCAGAACATATTTGGATTTGAATCTCTTGAAAAGTTATGGGCTACTATGGGGTACTAATTAACGGCGTGGCTTATCAAAATTATTTGTTCTCGAATGGAATCAATGACACATATCGCTTTGCATATTTTTGTTAATCATCATCTGATTTCTATATCTGGGTAGTTTCTGATTGAAATTTTCCACTCGAATTTCAATTATTTCAACATACATTTTTCATGACTTTTTTTTAAAAATACAGTTTTATTGTTATTGAGAGGCCAGAAGCCTCATATTTCTGAAATTGAACACCCTATGTATTATTTGAATGTGGGCTGCCCAGAGGAGTGATTTCTCAAAATGGGAGGTTTTGATATAATGAGCTTGAATAATAAACAAATCTCAATCATTTAAGTGGAATTTATTCATATTTTCTATCAACCAATAAAAATCCACAATCATCACTCCATAGTATGATAACGAAAAAAATGTTCCCCTGATCGTTGTAAATTGGCTTTTCTTTATATAACAGCCGCTATATCATATATTACCAAACTTCACCTTTCTGTCTGTTTATTGCTATTTTCCGATGTCCAGTGTCATCCATTGAGATTTCTGGTAATGATTATTACCTTAAAGCCCCTCTCCCTATTTAATTTCGATCTGTGATTCATAATTTCATATATATGTTTTTACTAGTTTCATACATATCTTACCAGATGTGTGAAAATTGTTTCACTCCTCCACAAAATTATAATATTCATATATATATCAGATTCCATAATAGCCCGGAATGCCTTAGAACATATCTTGGCCAGACCAACAGACGTGTGACCAGTAGAGTATATGAACACCAACTTGCTGTCTGCAAGTAAGGGCCAAATAACTCTTCATTAGCAATAACATCAAATTTTTAAAAAACTTCGTCATGACAAATTGAAGGATGAATCCGAACGTAATAATAATAATAAGTTTTTTGCCTACAGGTATATGTACTTGATAGAAAACTACACAATAAACAATATAACAAAGAATAATATATAATAATATTCAAAACCGTGAAACTATTTTCCAAAAATGCTACGTCCTAAACATCCTGATCCGACTCAATTGAATATGCATAAAATCTAACAGAGCCAGTTCACTGATGTTGTAGTAATTGAAATTCGAGTGAAAGAGTAAAATGGATTCCTTCTGTTGTTTAAACTTTTCCTTTTTTACATCGCTCCAATTCGTTGGGTTACTCACGACATAATGAAGTATGGCCCTGATGATTGAAATAATTGGTCACTATGGAATTCCGAATAGCTGGAATTTACTTAGTTCAAACATAACTGTCATTCATTCGATACCTATATAAATTCATTAATCCAACTCGACAGGAAGACTAATTTTATATACTTGTCGATAATAATAATATTCACTGTATTCTCTAAAAAAGTCTAAAATGACTTTTTATATTACATTTACTAGTTCGCCTTTCTGAAGTGAACGAGTGTTGGATAAAGAATTGCAGATTCTCGCCTAAAAATATTATTTGACCTCTTTTTTTCCTTTGAAGAAATATTGTTACTCCTCTCTGGATGACGAGTAATGTCACACTAATATTTTTTTGTTCGTAGCGAGACGACAACTAATCATCAGAAAAACCCATTGAGTCTTTTTGGATATTGAATCCATTATTGGAGCTGCTCGTTGACCCAGTACCTATGTTTATAGCAGGGCCGTCATATTCACAAACAATTAAAATATTTTGAATTATCGGTTTGGCTTCTCTGGGTGTTGTACTGAGTAGTTTTTCTAGGCAGATAGAACAGCAAATGCTCTAGGTCAGCGGTTCTCAACCTTTTTGAGTCATGTACCACAAAATTGTTGATACCACCTAACTGAAATACATATATAGACTGGTAATCTAATCAACTGTAATTCATATGCTAGAATATTGAGCAATGGATATTGTTTATATCTGTAGATTTCATACATAGGTAGTTCTAAGTTAGAATAACAAACTAATCAGTGAGAAGGTTGTGCTCGAGTATTTCCACATAACTTATTGACATCTGGTTCGGTGTTACTCAGATATAGCCAAAAATCAGGTTCTACATCAAGTTTGTTTCTGTATACGTTCTTAACATACAGCATCGAGGAAAATCCATTCTCGCACAGGTATGTTGTAGAAAAGGGTATCAAGAATTTCAAAGCGCGTTTTGCAAGAGAAGGGTGATCAAAATTCCTTCTTGCCCAAAATTCACCGAGGTCACACTGCTTAAACTCTAATTTCAGTTCACCATCACATGACAAATCAATCAGTTTTTCTTGTTCAGTTGCACTTAAACCCTGGGACGACGATTCAACACGAAAGGGATTGCGTATCCATTCAAATTCAGAATAATTTTTCGTGAACTACCTACTCATTAAATTGCTTGATTGATTTATCACAGTGAATCTTGAAACTTAACCATACTCCATAACTGATAATAATTTCATTATCTGTGACGAAACTTTCAAGTGCTGGAAAATGTTGGACTGAGCTATTTTCAAGACTTGATTTTACAAGTTCAAGCTTCTATATTAACGACCCGACCTTATAAATAATAACAAAGCGAGTTGTATGTTAACCTTGCAAACCCAGATTCAAGTCGTTTATTCTGGTAAATATATCACTGATATATGCTAATTGGCACAACCAAATTTCGTCAGTAAACTTATCTTTCAGCTCATGATTTTGTTAGATAGCACTTTTTCCCTCGATAGCCACCTAACCTCTATGTAGGAGCAAACTGTCGTGAATACTTCCCATTTCGGAACACAATTTCGACAAAAAGGGTTACCAATACTCCCCTATTTTAGTTTATAAGTTTATAGTTTTTTATAGTTGAATGAAACGTAAAATACTATTTAAATTTTTTGTTTGTGTTATTTTTTGTGGTAATGGTTTTGGGTCTGTTCTTCTGTACCATCGCCAATAATGATATGTACCACCAGTGGTACATGTACCACAGGTTGAGAACCGCTGCTCTAGGTAAATAATGGTCGTATCTTATTCATACTCATGTCTATATGGTCATGAAAGTGGCTGTAAGGAGAACACAAACAACAGTATATAGTTTTCTTAGAAGAAAAAGTGACGCTAATATAAGTTTGGCGTGCAAGTAGATCAACGGACCACCTAGAGGCCTATCGTCTTATGTTAATTGGAAATATTGTTCTGTTTTTCGAGATTGTAGATATGAACAAAAAGTCGGTTTTCTCACCCCTGAAAAGGAAAAAGAGAGTGTTCTGAATTCTTATATTATCTGTTTTTATGGCAATTTGGTATATTTGTTCCGATTCGTAGGTAACTGCAATATAAAAAAAGTAAAATTGAATGACTATTTTGTCAGTTACATATCGTTTTTTCTCTGAATTTGGAGATTGAATTAAAAAAAAAATTATTGAAATATGCATATACCTACTGTCTTGGATTCGTTCGGGAGCTAGTCTGCTTCCTTTTATAAGCCTTTTTGAAAATTTCTGGTGAGATGCGAGTTTTTGGTGAGTGATGTGACACTGGCATGAAAATATCAATAGTTCTACCACGTGTTGATTTAGACACATCCCACTCCAAACTGAATCTTTTTAGTTTAACTTCCCTCTTCAGAAGAGGCATCAAACCTAGATCTCTATTCGATAAGCAAGTAGCAATCTCTTCATTTCCGATTAACTAAATTCAAGTAGTCTCTTTGGGTTTCATTTCCTAAAAAACGAAGAAAAATTGGACGAAACCAGTTAAAAGTAATAGCTGAGTTATCTATATATAAACGACTTTCCTCAACCTTCAGGCTTCACAACTGTGCAATGGTTTAAGACTGTTATTTGATCAATCTTAAAACCAATATACCTTACCTTACTTTCGTACGATATTTTCTGAAACAACAACAACATTTATTTTGTATTATGTACCTTTCTGCTGTGTTTGAAGTGAGCAAATGTTAGATAAAGAGTGATTTTGGAGAATACAGTGAATATTATTATTTTCGACAAGTATATGAAATTAGGCTTTCTGCTGAGTATTAGTTTAATGATTTATATATCGATGGAATGAAAGTTATGTTCAAATAAGACCTGGTGAATTATAGCTATCCAGAATTTCACAGTGACCACTTATTCAAGTCATCAGTGTCTTACCTCATTACTTTGACTCGAACTTATTCAGGAAAGTTCGTGAATTGATTGGAATTAGCCAGACCAGAACAACTGCCCTCCACCCACAGTCTGATGGCATGGTTGAAAGATTCAACAGGACTATGGAAGAACATCTTTCCCATCTGTCGACTGGGATCGACATCTTCCACTATTCTTGATGGCCTATCGAGCAGCTGTGCATGATTCCACAAAGCTCACTTCAGCCAGCATCATCTTCGAGAGAGAACTTCATTAGCTGATTTGCTGTTCAGAACACCAACTGCTGAGGTGCAGGATTATGTAGACGAACTGAGAGACAGCTTGATAGGAAGGAATCCACGAAATCGCTGGAAAAAGATTGAAGATAACTAGTGACAGGATGAAGCCTAGATATGATCTCAAGGGGCATCCTGGTGGAATCCAAGAAGGAGGTGGAGTGAAGTCGAAACTTGTGCGAGCAGTGGATTAACGAGGCATTACGTTTTAACGTGCGAATGCCAGTACGGTGGTCCGGCAAGGAGTTGAACCCCGGCCTTCCACTTAAAAGGCGGATGTGCTAACAGCTACATTACCGAGAACAACACAAAATGATAATTTCTTACATCTAAGGTTAATCGGAAACAATCAAAGGTAGATTTGATATATTCAATATAGGAACAATATTTAAAACAGAATACACGATCAAATCTCTATTGAGTTGAAATAAACCTTTGGAGAAGGAACATAATTCAAAATATTGCGTTTACAGTGTCCAATATGTATTTGGCAGTGTTTATACCAGTGAAACATCTAGAACATCAAGAATAAGAACAGCTGAACATAAAAACTACTTTAGAAGACATGGAATAATATTAATTCACTTATGGAAGAAACAGAATGGAATAAAAAGGGAACTCAAAGACACTACTTGTATTGTGTTAACCGCAAATTAAGAGATTGTTAGTTGTTCATTGGATATGGATCAATGTTGGATGTCTCTTCTGAAAAGGGAAATTGAACTGGAAAGATTCAGTTCGAAGTGGGTTGTTTCAACATCAACACTTGGTAGAACTAGTGGTGAATTAGTCAAACCTCGAACCTTATAATAAACTACCTAAAAGGACTGGAAGGGAAAGCATATTATCTTCCGAAACGTCGCCAAGGAAAAGTGTATGAATTTTTCGAAATATTTTCCAATTCAATCTCCGAATTCATAAAAAATACGATACGTAACTGACAAAACAGTCAGTCAATTTTTTTTATAATATTGAAGTTACGTATCGGGGCCTCTATACCTATTCGCCCAAAAATAGATAATATAATATTACAAAGCTTTTCCTTCTTCATTATAATGGGAAAGACAACCCAGAAATGGATTTCATGGAATATTATATGGGCAGAAAGTATTGACTATTTTGGATACTAATAATGATTGAGTATATAAGCAAATTAGCAACGCACCCATAATCGATTCGTCGAAGATTCAATTTATATTCGTTTTTCACCAACCTACTGAAGTATTACAAAATAATGGGTTTTTTCTTTGGACTATCGCAAACCCAAGGACAAGCTCATTGAGGCAATCTATGACTTGATTTCCTGTTATGCTGAAGGAGAGGAAGTCCCATCCATTTGTAGACGCGTTGATGATTCGAGTAACCATCACGGCTCATTGATGTATCATCACAATGAATGCGTTGCCTACTCTCAAGATTTTATCAATTGAATTATTGCAACTTGAGATTAGATTGAGTACGAACCACTATATTATTCAATTGGTGTTCGTCATATGCGTGGTCATGAAACATTTTTGAGGTTTTACCCTTACTGAATTTTTATTTATAGCTGACTTTCAGTCATATTATATAGGAGTTTATATTATAGGTTTCCGAGGGTTCATGAATGTCAACCGTCTACATTTTATAGCCCTTCAATTGGGATTCCAAGAGGAACGGTATACCCCCTGCTTGAAAGGATCAAAGTGCTGCATCTCAGTTGGGCCAAAGTGGTGCTGCGATGTTATTTTCAAATTTCGGAAGTTGTTCAAATTATAATTAATATGTTCATCAAGCAGAATTTATGACTTTCATTCACATGAGATGTCAAAAACCACTGAAAACAAATATAATTGCTTACTAAAAACTTACAGTCCTAACCTTGATTAGACATTATTGTCAAAATGCTAAAAATAATCAGAATTTTGATTTTCGAAATGATTGCACAACCCAGACAGCATAATATACATCTTGATATTCATAGAATAACTATGAAACATGTAATGTAATTTCGAAATATTCTATAATGAATATTCATAAATTCTCGAAGGAATATGCATAGAATATTTCATTCATGAATATTCATTTCTCCTCGGATATTCTTGAAATATTTCCTTCTGAATATTCCATACGGCATATTTTCAGAATAATCTTCACGGTATATATTGTGGTACATTACAGAAAATTAGGAAAATTCAGGTTGGCATTTCTCAGTTATCCCTCATATACCTAACTATTAGAGGTGAAATTAGCTTACCATTGGGGCTTGGCTTTGTTGACTATATAGATATTGCGAAGAACTAAGGAGTTGGTTATAGCATAATTCTCGGTACTCCAAAAGCTCATCGTGCTAGATACCAGATCTAAGTTATGAACGAGGACTATTGTATCATGGCAAGGTCAAATTCTGGAAATATATATTTGGCATTCTATCATCAGTTATCATGAAAGTGTAAGCGATGACAGTGAAGTCTCAAAAAAATATGTATGGAGTGATGATATTCATAGAATACTTGCCATTTATATTTCTGGTATATTGTTGGATAATACTCTTTTGAATATTCCTCGAATATTCTTTTTTCATATTCTTGAATAATTCATTGTATACTCAAAAGATTGCCGCTTGTTTCTCACGAAACCAAAGTCTGAGTCTGGTGCAGACCTCAAAGGCAAAACGCCATATACATACTTGATGACCAAAGAATCAAACTCCCAGTACACCAAGTACATGGGATCTCCAAAGACGGGTACAAGGTACGACAAAGCTATATAACAAATAACCCGGCGTAAACGAGAATCCTCTTTGTTTTACTTGCAGAGAAGGCTCCCGTTCTACTAGAAAGCAGAATTTCGGTATTCGAAATGAATGATGAGTTCATAAAATCCATTGCCAGACAACTGTTTCGACCCGTCATAGATTTCATCAGCTCATCAGTGACTTGCGAGCATATAATATTTCCAACTGTCTGATCGTTACGAAGCAAAAATCTGAAATCTGGTGTAGATGCTGTAAACCTCAAAGGCGAGACGCAATCTAGTGGATGACAAAAGACTTGAACTGCTAGTAGTGCAAGTACTCTAACAACGCTTATAATGCAGGAGAAATCATATTTTCAATGATGTTTTGACCCGCCATCGGTATCAAATCAGTGACATTCGGCAGGTCTGGTGAGCAGATTTATTCGAATATTGAATCCTGGTTTCTGCTGAGGTTGCAGCCTTTTCTGCAGGTAGATCAAAGACGATTCTTGTTCGGAGGGGGTCGTTTGTTATCTCTTTGCCGTACGATGTGCCCGTTGTTAGCTATATTTTTTATTTGATGTATAAGGAGTTGGAGTCTTTTATCATCCATTAGATGGCGTTTTCCTCCGAGGTGCACTTTATGGTGCAAATCAGTTGACGTTTTCCCCCAAGTGGCAATGCGATCTTGATTTAAAATCTCGATGAGTGAGAAAATGCATGTATCACATTCATGTCAAAAAGTGGAATCATGAACGATGAATTGTAACCACAGAACACATAAATTAATTTAGAAATGTAATAACCCCCTCGCACCACGCCGGCGATCTGCTCTTTCATTCGTTTTGTTAGCAGATGCCATAAGCATCCAATTACACCTTCTTCATCACTTTCAACCGAATCATTTTTCATAATAGAAGTCGAAAAAAAAATATTCCGATCGATATTCACGAAATAATTGAAAGAGCAGTGCGCTGGCGCTGTAGTAGGTGGAATTAGATGTAAATGGCATCTAACGTATAAAAGCATCATATTCGTGTTATACACTAACAACAGATAAATACGAATGAACATTTCTTCAGGAAGCTCGTGTGTGGGGATAACAAACTATTATGTTTATCTTTATGAACATTATTTTTCACTGGACCAGTCTGTGTATAGACTTATTTTTTCAGGAGTGAAATGACTGAGTCAAAACTCAGGAAAGTAAGGATGGAGGATTCGGGGAAATTGTAGACATAGACAAGGCAAAATTTTCCAAACAAACACCTAACCGTAAACCACACTAATAATTTTGTTGTTTGATCGAGTTTGGCTTCGGGGTCTCCTTTCCAATCTACCGTCTTATGTGTGCCTCACCAGTTGTGTGCTTTGTTGAACATTCTCGTGTCTGACAGGTCTATATTATTGGTTGCTGATGAAGTGTCGTCTGATATTCTCTCAATGAATGCAGGTGTTCCACAGGGTTTAGTTGAGGCGCCCACTTCGTTTCTGCTTCATATCAATGATTTGGTGGATAAAAAACCTTATTCAGTGCGTGGTATTGCGGATAGAATGGGGTAACATCAACTTGTTGGAATTTAATGCTGCAAAAACCCAGGCATATCTTCTCTAAGAGAAAGCCAATTTATCTTCATCTATTATTCAGATGTCAGGAGAAAATATCCCTACAGTGTCAAGTATCTTGATGCTAGGTATTACGATCTCTTATAGGAAAACTATGTGAGATCGATCACTGAAGGTGCTTCTCAGAAAATTGGTTTTTTATTTTGTGTGAACAAATACGTCACTTCTCTCTCGTCAGCTTCTAAAAATCTACAAGGCACAGATACGGCCTGTCTAGAAATATAGTTTTCATTACTGTTTGAACGTCATTATTTTGTGGTGGATCAATATTTGTTCCCTAGTTTTCTGAGTTTGTAACCTACAATCTGAAAAAATAAGAAATACCTAATATTGGAATCTTTAAAAGTGTAGAAGGACAGATTTTTAATCTATATATATATATATATATATATACAGTGTCACACATAAAGTTCGCGACATATGGAAGTTTTTTTTATTAATAGATATAATGACAATTTGGCT
>JAVJAQ010004576.1:20163-165813 GCA_032362365.1 Zygogramma bicolorata
CGGAGAGTTAGTTAGTCAAAGAGTTGATTATTCGGAGAATTTGTATTCAGAGCTAAGTGACGAGAGTTTAGTAGAGCTAAGTGGAAAGAGTTTTGTTATTGCTTAGTGCGAAGGGTAGAATTGTCAGTACAGAGAGTTTTAGTAGCGAGCGAGCATTGGAAAGTTGTCGGAGCGATTTAAGTGATTGTGTTGTATTGTATTGTGATAGAGAGTTATAATAAAAGGAGTTTAGTGTTGTTTGGTGTTTTAATCGACGAACCCAAGGAAATATCGTAACAATATAATAGCTTCATGTGGATATTATCATCAGCTGAAGATAATTCAACGACCTCAAATTAAAATTTTCAACACACTACTCTGAAAATTTTCAGAACATGTCTATGAACATTCTCAGAGAGTTCTGAATACATGTTAAAATCATAGCTGACATAAACAAGTCTAGATGGGACTTGTCAGTAAAATTGTATTAAACAAAAACAATCGCGCATAGCGCTTGTTCACATCAGCTAGGCAACAAAAATAATGGATTAAAGATAACTGTACAAACTGAAAATGCCGAATTCTGTATTATCGACGAGTTGCGGGCAGATTTTCCATCCTTGGATCGATCGATATAAACCAACCAATAACAAAAATCTCACCAAAAAAATTACAACACATCTTTCGAAATGCGCCAAGTTCATCATTTTCTATAACATATGCGAAAGAAGTGCGTTATCTGAGTTCTCTTTCAATTCATGAAACCTTGATTTCCGAACAAAGAATATAAGTTAGAAATATGGTTCCGAGAAAGATTTCTGTAGTTTAGTGATTCGATTCACTCGATCCCGAAACTCTCTCGGAGAAAAAGCATCGCGTTCCATTTTTAGCGCCTGCCTCTCACTAGGAACCCGGTTTATCCAATCATATCGCATCAAGTGCTCCAAGATTCAAACTAAATTACTTCGAGACCAATTGGCCATAATCTACACTACAACTTCAAATTCAGACATTTGGCATAATGTTTTTTTTATACCACTAATCGGGGGCTATATCACCCGTACCAAGATTAATCGGTTAAAATGTGTGCTGACTTCCATCTTCGTGTATAATAATATAAGATAAAATTCCTCGACCTGCGGTCTCAGGTATCAAATCATCATACACCCAAGTGATTTGCTGAGCAAATTATGGGAAAATCATGGAAATGCACGCATTTTGGGCGATTGAGTTTGGTTAAGGAGGGATATATGTTGAGATTATTTACAGAAAAAATATAAACTCAGAAAATTTCAAAATCGTACACAGGAACAATATAGTACCCGAGATATCACCTGAAAAGTGAGCCATATGCTCGTTTTTTTTTTATCAATTTAATCGGTTAAAAGGTCTAGTGCATTTATTCTGGGGTTGTATCCCGAGTGCACCAAGTTTAATCGGTTGATAGGTGTGCTGCACTTGATTTTCGAAATTTTGCTTGGCAAATGATTTGAGTGTATGATAATTTGATAAAATGATTTTTTATCATTTAATTCATTTTCATCCTAAATTATTATACACGAAAGCGTTCGCTTGAAAGCAAAATTTCGAAAATCATGGAAATGCACGCATTTTGGTCGATTGATCTTGATGAAGGAGGGATATATGTTAAGATTACTTCCAGAAAACATGTAAACTCAGGAAACATCAAAATGGAACACAGAAACAATATAGTACCCGAGATAATACCTGAAAAGTAAGCCATACGCCCGGTTTATTTTGATCAACTGTGATCTAGTGCATTTAATCGGGGGTTATATCCCGAGTGCACCAAGTTCAATCGGTTAAAATGTGTGCTGCACTACATGATTCTCGAAATTTTGCTTAGCAAATGGCATGAGTAGTAGCAGTCTGGCCTTCAACTTTTTCATCGTTTATTCGCATTGAGGAAAATAATCGCTGTAAAACTCTATAAAAGCAGTCTAGCCTTCAACTTTTTCATCGTTTATTCACATTGGAAAAATAATCATCGGTACTTAGTATTATTTGAAAATTGCGTGCCAGTTTGAATCTTCGTCTGTGAAAGTAACTATTAAATTCGAAATAATTACTGTGTTAATTGCCTTTCCGAACGGAGTTATATCAACAATTGGGAATCCCACTATAATGCGCAACGAATATAAAGAAATGTTTAGGAATACCCCCTACAATTATTGTTACTGAAGGTTGCACTTGAATTCGTTGGAAATCGTCAACAACTCAAAATCTGATATGTATTCGATTTCAAATATTCACATGGTTTTCTCAGATTATGTGACTATGTTGCAAGCATTTAATTTCATGTACTTTTTTTAGCTGCAACTGCCAACGAGAAGACCGTAACATAATATTCCCGATTAGTCTGAAAATCATTGACGTTTATTTTTTTTTGTATAGCTAGCGGTGTTCAACGTTAATTGAATATCATCCACGTATTGTAATATTTTTTTGTTACAGGATGTGCCGTTTATGTTAATCGGGGAGAACTTCATTTTGTATTTATATTACTACGTTTTTCGTGTTGATCTGCATCAAAAGGATCTGCATTCATATTTATTGGGCTCGCCGAATATGAACACGATTTTATTTTTTGTAGATATACACACTGTCTGTTTTCGTGTTCACTAGAATTGAATGACAGAAGATGTATGAGTAAAATTTAATATAGTTCTGAGAACTTTTCTTGGCCTTTTCTTCTTCATTCCAATAAGAAATGAACACACAACTTAATAAAGTTAACAAATATTCTCAGCTCATAGATACGGAATTAGGGAGTAGTTTCGTAGTTTCCACTCACCGGGAAACATTTCATTCTCAATAAATTGAGTCTAATACTAATATATACAGTGCGGACGCAAATAGTTCCCCACTCCCTTTTTTTGAGAGGAAATCATTTTTAGTACTTCTTGATGAAAAAGCCAATAGTGGCCGAGGGGGCGCTTTAAACTTTTTTTTCATATGGAAAATGTGTATTGTTATATTTCATTTGAAAGGTATTTGCTATATACAATGACCTTCACTCTTCTGAATTTCGATAACCGGTTACGTAGATATTGATGTTTGAATTTGTGATTACCAGCCACCCTATTTCAGATTTCTTGGAATAAATGTTCATTGGTGAGAGAAATACATTTGTAACGACTTCTGCAACAGATGAGTACCTACTCATTTGAAGGGCATGAAACGATAGTTTTGTTTGTTGAAATAAATTTCCCTTATATCAAACTGATATTATTCGTACGCTCGTTTCCCTAACAAGGTTACTATATTCAGAATTAAAAAACTGATACTATCATAAAGTTTTATCATTCATTCAACTCTCTATCTCTCTGTCTCATCATGGCCCTACATGTTATCAAAACTTCTAACATGTCTATCTGATTAAAATGTTGGTGCATGAAATGGTCCCCTAAATATAAGAGATTCATCTTTCATAGTGAGAGCAGGGTAAGTGAAAGGAAAAGAAAATATTACTCTTGAATAAATACACCTCAATATAATCACCTTTCAATACCGATCAGGTCTCAATCCTTAGAGAGTTTTTTACCCATCATCTATTTCTAGGTCCCAATTCCCGTCAAGTAATCTCTCGCATCAGAATCTTACGTAACCTATTCAAACATCTACACGTATGAGCTAAAAACTTGTCTTCACTAAATAGATCGTTTTTCATCACATATTCCTCATACATGTCACTTTTCTCGGTCATCTCCAAAATGAGTCATACTTCGCTTATCACAAATCAGTGTCTTGGAGTGTCTTACATTTACTGGTTTCTGTCTCAAGACCTGATCGGAAAAACTGTCTGATTTTATTGGGTTTTCGAATACTTGTTGCGAATATGTTTGTCATTGAGTTCATTATTTTCTGATTGAAGCTGCTCTCATAAAAGCAAACCTCAAAAGCCTTTGTAAGACTTGTGTAAATTAGAGTCTAGACTCAATAATTTTCGACACCTCTTTAGGAGCTTCATGTTCATATAGGGCCTCCTCAACCATTGATCTTGGGAGTGTCAAAGGACTGAAAAAAATATTTCAGGAATACGAAACTCAGACCTTTCGATAACGAGCCAAGCGCTTGGCAGCCTGTGCTATATAGGTACCGTTTATACATCTTTAATGATTCTTCGAGTCAGCATTATTCCATAATGCTCTTTCAGAGTCTATTTTTGAATACGTGAAAAAGTTTATATTTGCGAATTATTGAGTGAAACTACTAATCAAACTCAATAGTGCACTATCACCCAAACTCCTGAACTCAAATTGAGTAAATTATTCACCGAAGACTTTGTACATCATTCTAATTTCAATGCTATCGATAAAGAAATATCACCCTTCTTCTTTCGCTAATGTGAGACGAGTTTCGATCTTGGGAAGTACTGGTACCTAATTAAAATGACTAAGCTACTTGTCAAACAGGTTGAATTCCATTGGGTCGGTAGACCTGTACAAAATGCCTGAACAATAATACAGACGTATTTTCCTGCTTCTCGCTTTTCACGTAAGATTGGAATAAAAAAAAATACTGCAGAAATAATTCAAAGCCGTTTTTAATTCCAACATTTTTTCATCGAGGACTCCTAAACAAAATGCGTCGTTGAGGTGAAATTAGGAGGAATAACTATTTTCTTTGAGTTCTCCGCTATCTTGAACTATTGCAGATCTATTTTTCATACTTCAACTAAACTGTTCGCAAATACATACTTTTATATTTTATTCGAAAAGCGAGCACAGTGCCAGTACATGATTAAATCTACCAGTTGGGAACGAACAAAATGTTAGAAATCATTTTTCAATATCGATACTATGACTTCACTTCTTAACTCTATATAATCATGAAAAATAACCTCAAAAGTCAAGCAAATACTCTCTCTTGAGTTCAATATTTTACATAGAAGTTTATAGGGACTTGCACTCGAGACACGTCTTTCTGGCTTGTTAGCCTTCATCAGTACGGTATCTATATAGTCAATTGCAAGGATGGACGTCACTATGAAGAAACATGACAAACACATCCAACCACAGAAGCCAACTGCTCATTTTTGGTTTCACCCAGAAGATCTTGTCTTCAAAATGACATAACTTACGACCCCGCGGAGGCAGCTATAACTACACCTGCATAGCGTGCCGTGCTATGTATATATATATATATATATATATATATATATATATATATATATATATATATATATATATATATATATATATATATATATATATATATATAATGTCACGACCCCAGCTGGGTCGTTTTGGTAACCAATTACCAATTTTTACTTATTGGGGGTTTCACTCTGAATGTTGTTTCTAAGATTCATTAACTCAGTTCATGAGGTGAGGTGGTGAGTAATTAAACAGTCGGATAAAATTAATACATCTATTGATTAAACGGATAAAACAAACCAATCGTACTTACAAATAATAAATCATCATTGTCGCCGTGTGTCACACCTTCGGGGACCGCTAGCAAGTAACTCACTAACTATCGATCATTCCCTCAATCCCTCTCTTTCAATATCCAGGTGAAAAATCTCTGTCAGCGTTTTCAATTCACATCGTAAAAAGCCAACATTTACCGAAGTGCTGAGACAGCGATCTCAGCAGCTAGTTAACATTACTTGATACAATGTGAATTGGATACTTCCGGATATGCCGCCTGATATTCGATGAAAATAGAGGAATTGGTGTTTCTGCAAATATATTTGGTTTTATTGGTTTTTCCCAATAATGTGACACATGCCCGCCGACCAAAAAAAGGTGGCCTCCACCTTTTGAAGGAGTATATGAAAATTAATATGCGCATACATATATAGTTAAAAAAAAAAATAAACATATTACCACAAAAAAATAATTCGAAAACAAGAAATTGACTAAGTGTTCCCGGAATACAAATAACAAAAAAAACAGAAAAGAAAAAATATTTTTCAGAAAAACTTGCGAACTCTCAAAATATCATGTTTGTCAAAAAAAAATAATAATAAAAAAAAATATAGCTAACTACGTCAATTCATTTTATTCAAACCGAAAATATATCCGTTCACTGAAACGTTCCAACACACAAGTTACTCAGTCCGGCGCTGGCACTTAGTCTTGAATCACCGAATGTCCATTTGATATATCCATTCCCTTACCACGGTGTCGTATTTCTGTTGTTGTACGGATGGCAATACTGAAGGTCGACTCTAGTTGATTCGTATGTCATGTGGAAAAAGTAGGTCACTGGGTAAGCGAAACATGCAGCGTTTGTAATTTGTAACGCGGGGGTGTTTCGTGCCTCTCCAGAGTTTCCGCTGATTTGTGATGACTGTGAACCACAACAACGTACTACGGCTAGCTTCACCGGCTACTCTACTCGTACTGGTAAAATGGTGGATGCATTTGATCATCGTTAATTCTGTGTAGTTTGTGTAGTTTTCTGGAGTGTTCGAGGTTCATCTTGCCTCGATCAGCGTTGCTTCGTGACCCTTGAGGCCTATCATCAGTGATATGTACGGTAGCAATTCGTCAGGAGTTCGTTTTGGAGAAAATGTGCGAGGTAAGCTTACAATCTCTTTGTGTAGAGAATGTTGAAGAGCCCATGTTTCTGATTTCAATTTCTGTGTTTCAGAAAGTACCCTTTTTCTTCCTGCACTATCGTTGTGGGATTGACGATTCTACCGGTTTGAGATGCTGCTTTGTTGAGGATGGGTTACTTCATCAGTGGGGACCTTGGGATTGTGGCCTGGTCTTAGTCTTTGATCTTATGGCTTCCTGATTGAGGTACGTCCAGATGTAACATCGCTTGGATTTGCCCTCGCTTGCATACGGATGCCCTTTGCATGGGATTGGACTGTGGGTGATCTGTTGCGCCAGTGTCGTCTGGGGATGCCATCGGGGGACTTTTGTGTTGGTCGTCAGCCGCATATGAAATACAAAATGAAAGGCAGGTGAGTTCTTATTAAACTAAGTTTGTAAATTGAATAAAACATTGTTTTCAGTTTCATAAGTATATTATATATAAAAAAAATTAGAGAAAAAGAAAGTACTGGGTTGCTATTATGCTATGTAACATGTATATACATCTATATTCCATAAAACATGTCTATAAATGTTATTTGGGCTCATTGACATCCAAATACAGTAAACAATTCAACAGGATATATATTCATCTATATATGTTCAATAAAGTTATCTGATAATCGAAAATGAGATAGTTTCATTTGAGTACAATATCTCAAGTATTCGAAACTAGCTTTCATTATAATTGAGAAGAGGAAAAAAAAAAGGTCACTTGGTTTGCCTCTGTTCATTGCTGGTTTGATTTGCTTACATGAAATTCAAATGTTGGAGTGGAGAAAAAAATATTCGCTCTCATATAATGGGAGATTATGATTCACACGAAGATGTCTCTTCGATTTATTCGTTCAAGTAAATTATCTTTCTCATTAACAAATTATCTGGTTAAGTAACCCTCAAAATTAGCATACTAATATTTTTTATACTTGAAGGAATATATTTGGGTGAATAGTGTGTTCATAATTTGTGTCTGAGGTGATGCCTCATGAACATTGAATTATGTACACTGGTCACACTTGTTTTTCACCTACACAAGTATTTTCTACCTGATGTGGCCAAATACTTTGGCCTGGCAGCGTCCTGCCTATTTCATTGGTATTTTCTCAAAGTGAATGGATCCATTTATTCATTAATTTTCATTTGACTAAAACATTTTTCTTCTCATATTTCTTCAAAAGTACACAACCTCTATTTACAGGGTGATTCCACGTATTAAAAGCGCTCTCAATATTGAAATCACCTAGTGAACTTTGGTATCGGTGCACTTTATCTTTTGTAATATAAATTCTAATTATATTTATCTTCTATTATTTCTTTATCATTTTAGTGGTACCACTTTGTGCAATATAAATCATTCAATTCATCATTTCAATCTTGCCTTATTTGCAATTAACAATTACTTATATTTCTCCAACATCTGTTATATAAAAATAATAGTTTGTGTACACTTTCAAGCTTTTCCCAAACGCTCACGCTCTCGTGTTCCGTAGTTTTCAGAAACAATAGAGATCTCAACTTTCAACTCTGAGTTTACATATAAATATATCGCTTTCCTGAAGCCTGCGGAACAATATAAGTTCAATTCATCATTATCACTGTCATTGGTTTCTTCAGTTAAAATTGATTTCATAATCCTCAGTGATCAGCTTGGTTTGAGCGCGGACACTGCACTTAGTGCTTGATACATTTCAACACTCACTCTCTATCGTGGCTGTACTTTCTCATACAAAGTTTTCCCAAACGCACACGATACAGTGAATTTCTCAATATCAGCACTTCACCTGGTGCTTGATAGCTAAATATCTCTCAACACTCACTCCCTGTCGTGGCTGTACTTCCTCATACAAAGTTTTCCCAAACGCACACGATTCAGTGAATTGCTCAATATCAGCACTCTACGTTATAAGCAAATTGTGACTACTGCCACCTAAGCTGCCTTTTAGAGTCAAGCGTGAAACTCAAGAGATCAGCGATTGTCCACCTAATGACCTGAATTCATTTGTCATATATTCCCAAACGTGAATTACTAGATATAGGTTCATCAGGTGAACAACCGTTACCACTTTTACTTTCAGGTTTTCTCTGATCCTTTTTCCACTTAAAAAAAGTTGAACCAGAAACTGCGCCAAGCAAACATAGTAGCAACCTATATGCAAAAATATCTCTTATTATATATATATATTTTTTTTCAGTTGAATTGTATAGACATATGTGGTTATAATTGAAATATTTTACACTATGTACATTTTTACTGTATTAGTTTGACTCGTAGTCAGATCCGTCATTTGGTTCAGGGGTCCAAGGGTCATTGTATGGTAAAATTCTGCTCACATGTATCACTTCTACTTTGGAGTTTTTACCTTTTCCTTTTTGAACTTCATAATCTACTTCCCCGAGTTTTCTCTTTATGATGTAGGGCCCAAACCACCGCAACAGTAATTTTTCACTCTTTCCGACCTTTCTAATGGGAGTGAAAACTTTTACTTTGTCTCCCGCCTCGAATTCCAAATGCCTGTGCTTTTCATCGTATCTAATTTTATCTTTTTTTTGTTTTTTCTCGATGTTTTCTATTGCCATATTGCGTACTGCCAATGCTCTTTCTCTTATCTCTAAGGCATTTGGCGATTTCCCCCCTTGTAAGAGATTAGCTTCTGTAGGCAGAATAGGTTCTCTACCATATACCAGCATAAAGGGTGAGAATTGGGTGGTGTCTTGTCTTGCTGTGTTATAGGCAAAGGTAACATGACAAAGGAATTCGTCCCAGTCGCTTTGCTGAGTGTTAGTGTATATGGATAGCATATCCGCTAATGTCTTATTAAAGCGCTCGCATAGGCCGTTACAGCTAGGATGATAGGCAGTTGTATACTGATTGACCGTTCCCATACTCCTCAACAGTTCTTGTACCAACTCCGAACGGAATGTTTGGCCCCTATCGCTTAATATATGGCGTGGCGCTCCATGTCTTGTTATAATTTTTTCTAGCATGAATTTTGCCACTGGCTCTGCTTTACCTGAAGAAAGTGCTTGTGTTTCGGCCCACCTTGTTGCAAAATCTGTTGCCACTACTATCACCGTTTTTCCATTTCTACTCCTACGGAAAGGACCCAGTATATCTATGCTCACTTTCTCAAAAGGAGTTCCCACAGCTATAGGCTTCAATAAGCCCACAGGTTTTCTGTTTTGTTGACCTTTTCTTGCTTGGCAATCTCTACATCCTTTTACGAATCGTTCTACATCTTTGTGTAGTCCGTTCCAGTAGTACCTGTTTTTAATTTTGTGAAGGGTTTTAGCCATACCCAAATGACCTGCAAGTGGTTCAGAATGATGGTTGAAAAGTATTTCTTGCACCAGTGATTTGGGAATTACCAACAGTTTGTCTCTTCCATGTATTGAAGGATTCTCTTTATAGAGAATGTTGTCAATAAGCCTGAAATTTCTTGCTCGCTTTGCTAATCCAATTGAGATAGATGGATCGGAAGGGGATTTAATGGCTTTTATCAAATCTTGAATTTCCTTATCTTTCAGTTGTTCATTTTCAAGGTCTGTTGGTAGCAAGAGAAACGTGGGTATACTATCGATGTCCTCGGTTGGCATTTCCTCTGGTGTGAACACAGGATTCCTCGACAAGCAGTCAGCATCTTTATGCGCAGTCCCATTTTTATGTACTACTCTGTAGTCATATTCTGATAATTTGATAGCCCACCTACACAATCTTCCTGTGGGATCTTTGAGGGTCTGAATCCAACATAATGCATGGTGATCTGATACTATTTTCACAGGGCGCCCATAGACTAAGTGACGTAGATATCCCAAAGACCATATGGCTGCTAGAGCTTCGAGTTCAGTAATTGGATAATTTTTCTCTGCTTTTGTTAGGCTTCTACTGATGTAGGCTACTGGATGTGCTTGTTCGTTGTCATCATCCTGAAGTAATATCGCTCCTAGGCCTATTTTCGAAGCGTCCACTCTGAGTTCACACTCTTTTTCAGGATTGAAGTGTTGCAGCACAGGGGCAGTTACTAACTTTTCTTTGAGTTCCTCGAATGCTTTCATTTGGTCTTCAGCCCATATAAACTGGTTTTTCTTCGTGGCCTCATGTAATGGTCTAGCTAATATTGAAAAATTTTTGATGAATTTCCGGTAATAATTACAAAGTCCTAAAAAGCTTTGGAGATTTTTTACTGATTTCGGCGTTGGGAATTCTTTTATGGATTTTAGCTTGTCTTCGTCTGGAGATATTCCTTCTTCACTAACGATGTGCCCGAGGATGTTAACTTTTTTCCTGGCATACACACATTTGCTTGGTTTCAGTGTTAGCCCTGCTGACCTCAATCTCTTGAAAACCTTTTCCAATTTCTCAAGATGTTCCTTTTCAGTTTTTGAGAATACGATTATGTCGTCGAGATATATTAATACATCCTTCCACTTCATTCCTTCGAAAACTCTATCGGCTAAGTAGCTGAAGGTGTTTGGTGCGTTGCATAAGCCGAAGCTCATGTAATTAAATTCGAAGGAGCCTTGGCCCTGTGCGACAAAAGCTGTGAGGGGCTTTGATTCTTCCTCAACTTTCACTTGAAAGTAACCACTGAACATGTCTAAGCAACTGAAAAATTTTGCTCCTCCTAAATAAGTCAGAATGTCGTCGATGTTTGGAATAGGGTAATTAGATTTTTTTGTTACGCTGTTCAATTTCCGGTAGTCCACACAAAATCTGCTCTGTCCATCCTTCTTTTTCACCAGTACTATAGGGCTAGCCCAAGGCGAGTGGCAAGGTCTGATGATATTGCAATCTAGCATTTCTTCTATTTGATCACTTATGATTTCTCTTTCTTTTTGTGATACTCTATAGGGCCGGCTCTTAATAGGCTGAGCATCCCCAACATCGATTACATGCTCAGTTAGATCAGTCTTACCCATACGTCTCATTGATTTTGAAAAAATATCCGAATACTCTTCTAGAAGGGAGGATAACTCATCCTTGAAGTTTAGATTTTCTATGTGATCTAAGCTGTGATCTTTTAGGGTCACAGCATCATCCTCATTTTCTGAGTATAATACTATGGCCTGGCCTTCATGAAATATGTCTTCCTGTAGGAATCCAATCGTACTATGTTTCAATAATTTTTGGGGAGTTGATTTGAGGTTTTTTATATTAATGAAAAAATTATGATTCATCTGTTTTAGCCTATCTGTTATTAATAACCCTTTTGGAATTAGAAATTCATCATTTTCAAAAAAATTCCATGTTGAGTTTTCCAATTTATATTCCTCTTCAGCCCCTTCTATCTCCAGAGTAACCTCCTTTGTTACATCGGGGTATAGCAGGATATCGTCAATCAACTTCAGTTTCAGAGATTTCCTTTCTGGATGATGTCTTTCATGGCTATTAATCCTCTTGTATTCTAAATCATTTTCGTGTACTAACGGGTAATCATGTCCTCCTTGTTTAATCAGTAAAATATCCTGAGATTTATTACAAATTATTATTTTAATAAGTATATCCTGGAAAATGTAACCCAGCATGTTTTTCACCTTGCCCCAATCTAGGTTGTCATTTCCGCAACCTAGACGAGGTACTGCCAGTTTAGTTATTCTGTGTTCCAAAATGTGTTCCTTCATTTTTATCAAAGAGTCAAATAGATTTTTCATAGTTGGCTTCTCGTAGTAGAAATTCTTTGTTACCAAATAGTAGATCCACCTCCCATTCCATTTCAGGGTTGCTAAACCCCCTGCTTTTTGGTTTTGCTGTTGAAGCTCGTACACATGACCATATTTTTCCTTAAAAGTGATGGCTATGCCTTTATTCATTTTGATATCTGAAGAAACACAGTGGGCCAAAGCAAAATCTTCTGGCATGCTGAATAGGTCTTGGCACCTCTCCTCAATGTCTGCTTTCATAATGAGGTTTTCCATATTTTCCTTATTGATGAAATTCTCGTAAGTTTCCTTCAGGTGATTCTCTAGAATTTTCACGTTACTTGGCGCCTCCTTGAGTTCATTTATTTTTATTTCTGTCGTGTTGATGTTTGTGTGCATTATTTTCTTGAGTTTTATGTTTTCAAGACATTCTTTTTTGTAAGCATCGTATAATTGTGTTTTGTTTAAGGATATATTTTTTGAATCTATAGTCTTCTTTTTGTTAGGCGTAGTGCACATTATTCCTGAAGGAAAATTTTCATGCTCGAATTTTGGTTCATTGTTTGTTTTGATTTTTATTGCAGTTTTATAATCAAGGGTCGATAGAAACAAAGTATTTCTGTTCAAATTAATGATTGCTTTATATTTTTGTAGAAAATCCATACCAAGGATCAGTGGGTAGGGTAGGGTATCAATCACCATGGCTTGGCAGGTTGTATTGAAATTTGCAATTTGCAGTGAAAATCTTGCTGTTCCCAGTATTGGTATCTTTCTTCCTCCTGCTGCTAAGAGATTCATTGGTTTATTGATGTGCGAGAATTTTTGTACGAAAGTTTTTGATATTATATTTCTTTGTGACCCGGTATCTATGACAGTCCTCGCTATTTTTCCATTTATTTTTGCTTCTATCGTCAATATATCATAATTAAATTCATTGTCTAATATTGCCCCTTTTGTGGAAAGGACGACGTTGGGGGCTATTGACGGCGTCCTCCGTTGTTTGGGTGTTCATTGTGATACTGCCTGGTTCTGCATGCTGTGGCGTAGTGTCCTATTTTGTTACAGTGGTAGCATTTAGGTCGACCGTCATGAGTTCTGGTACTAGGTATATTTGCATCCTGTCGGGGGTTTGTATGATTTGAGCCATTCCGTTGGGTATTATGTGTATTTTGAGAGGGTCGTACTTGATTTCTGTATTGGTGGTTTGTACGAGATGTATTGAACTGTTGCGTTGGGTGGAAAGGTTGACGGAATCGTAGATTATTTGAGTAATTCTGATTATGGTTGGTCCTATTATAATAATTTCTAGGTGGCGGTCTTGGGTTGTAGTTGTGGAATTGCCTGTGGAATGTGGGTCTGAATGGTGGTTGTGTTTGGTAAAAACAATGTATAGGGTTGTTGATGTTGCATGCATTTGCATGCCCCGTGTAGTTCGTGTAATTCGGCTGAAAGTTGTGTGAGTGGCATTGCATACATGCACAATGGTTATTTGTGGCGTTCTCTTGTCTAATGGTTTCTTCTCGGGTGTTTGGGTTGTTGACCATGGAGATGTCATCTAGTTTGTCTATGATTTTTTTGAACTTTGCCCAATCTAGATTTTCTTCCCGTATTAATCTGTAATTAGGATATAAGTCGGGCCTAATGCCATTCTCAAAAAATTTTTTGAATTCCTCCACATTTCCAGTCGGGTCGAATTCACCAAACAGTGACTGTAAATCGAAATAGTATGATTTTATAGATTCATCAGGTTTCTGTTTTCTCAAATAAAGCTGCTTTTCCAGTGCTCTTCTTGATTCCTCCTCCCCATATTCCTCAAGGAAGTCGGCTTTTAGCTGTGACCAAGTCTTCTGGTTGTTGTTTTGGTTTTCCCTATATCTCCTAAACCAATGAACAGCTGCGCCCTCTAAAAATGACTCTAGGTAGGCCATTTTCATTGCACTGTCCCAAGCATTTGCTGCGCATGTTCTCTCGTATTGTTTCAGAAATGCTAGGGCATTGTCGGTGCCGGGATTGAAAGTTGAGGGGCACAAGAATTTTGGTAGTGTTGCCGTTCTGGCCTTGTTGAGGCTGTCTTGAAATGTTGTATCCGCCATTGTTATTGGTTGGTTTGCTCCTGTCTGATCTGAATTTTCGGGTGCAGGTTCAGGTGTCTTTTCCCTTTGGTGTTGTTGAGGTTCCCCTGTGTCTTCTGCCTTTGTAGTGCTCGATCCTAAAAATGCAACTATCTCTTCAATACTCTCTCTGTTTTCGGATACGGGAATGGATGTTTTGTACTGAGGTTCCTTACCGATTGGAGAAAGTGCCCTTGGATTCTCTTCGTCTCTGTTTCGAGGTGGTGAAGTTCCTAGCCTAGGTTTTCTCGCAAAGGGGTTGTCAACAGCGAAATTTTCAGTACTCCGATGTGTAGGGGTGAAATTCGGTATTTCTTCCACTTGTAATTTTATTCTTGCAGATCTGGTTACTACCCCTTTACCATCCGACATTTGATTATTTGCCAGTTGTAAATATTTATTATTGTTGTCAGTATGGAGTAAACATGAATAAAGATCAAATATACACGATACACTACACACAAAAATATATTTGCATATGGGTCGCTACCATATTATTATAAGTATATTTTATAGTTGATATGTTTAAATCTTCAGTTCATTCATAATAGTATATTTTTAGGTGTAGTATATAACAGTAGTACTAGTAGTAAGTTTTTTCAGTTAATTTATTTTCTTTATTTGAATATTCAAGGTCATGGGTTGCTACCATATGATAATACGTATATTTAGAGTTAATATTATTTATAACCTTACTGAGTTCAGTGATAATAGTATATTTATATGTCATAACGCTAGTACTAGTAGTAAGTTCATTCAGTTATTTCATTTTCTATATTTTTTTAAATGTTCAGGGGTTCTTGGCGTTGGAGGCTTATCAAGTTTCTCTGAGTTTTCTTCAAAAATATTGTCAAAATTGAACTGATCATCGAATTTGAAGAGAGGGCTTGCAGGGCCAATGTTGCGAGGGGTTAGTGGTCTCTCTGGGGGTAGTTGTTCCCTAATGGGGCTACAATTGCATTCTTTAGCCCGTTTTAATTTCTGTTCCTCCCTTTGAGATTTGGTTGGTCTCTTACGGCCCATTTGAGAGTGAACACTTTACCGATCCATAAAATCCACAATATATTTTTTGTCTATATCATAAATTCAATATTGGATTGTGCCTCAGATCTCAAGAAAACTCTCGATATTCAAACATGTGATGAACACGCTGCCTAAACACCAGAGAGAATTTTTTAAGATTATCAAGGAGACACAAATCCGCTATTGGAATTTTTCCAAAATCAGAATAAAAAACTTTGTCATCAACATATGTGGTGAACACGCTACATCAATGACGAAAGCATTTGAACGATTTTGTCCCTATCGCATGAAAAATAACCTTGCTTATGGAGGGAATATCAGTTTTAATAGAAATCGCAAAACGTTCCTGATAAAGATATATGTGATGAACACGCTACATCAATACCAAGAAGAATTTTAACGATTTTGTTTCTAACTGAAAAACACACAGGGATAAAAGGAAATTCGAAGAGACCACTATTTTGTGCATTAGGGCATATGAGAAATGAAACTGAAACAGATATATTTTATTCTATCCAACGTTATTCAGTAATAAAAAAAACATTTGTCAGTTAGATAAAAAAAACACCATACAACATGAACTAAGCTTTTTGTGAAGTTATTCATTTTTCGAAAAAAAATCAAAACTGGAATTAAATGAAAGATAAAAATTTATAACTGATTTCATTAGGAAGAATGAAATCCTAGAATCGTAGGACGGCGCCTCCACCAAATGTCACGACCCCAGCTGGGTCGTTTTGGTAACCAATTACCAATTTTTACTTATTGGGGGTTTCACTCTGAATGTTGTTTCTAAGATTCATTAACTCAGTTCATGAGGTGAGGTGGTGAGTAATTAAACAGTCGGATAAAATTAATACATCTATTGATTAAACGGATAAAACAAACCAATCGTACTTACAAATAATAAATCATCATTGTCGCCGTGTGTCACACCTTCGGGGACCGCTAGCAAGTAACTCACTAACTATCGATCATTCCCTCAATCCCTCTCTTTCAATATCCAGGTGAAAAATCTCTGTCAGCGTTTTCAATTCACATCGTAAAAAGCCAACATTTACCGAAGTGCTGAGACAGCGATCTCAGCAGCTAGTTAACATTACTTGATACAATGTGAATTGGATACTTCCGGATATGCCGCCTGATATTCGATGAAAATAGAGGAATTGGTGTTTCTGCAAATATATTTGGTTTTATTGGTTTTTCCCAATAATGTGACAATATATATATATATATATATATATATATATATATATATATATATATATATATATACGTACGTAGAGGTCAGCATAGAGGCCACTGTGCTGGGATTTACACGCTAAGGTAAGGTAAGGCCTCGTTATTAATCTATTGCTCGCACAAGTTTCGACTTCTGAGGGTTGAGTTCGTCAGTTGGTCAACGGAAAATTTTAGAACAACAACAATTTCAAATAGTCTTACTTGTTAGCTTTCTTCAACACTCACTCACCCGCCCATCCAATCATATCAATGTGTTGCTCAGTCGACCTATGTGTCGAAATAAGTCGCACAAGAGTTTTTGAAAGTACCTTGTCTACTGTCGTTCCTATTTGTATCAACATTCACGAATACATAATTCATTTCCTTGCTAGTTCTTTTAGGGCCTGCACGTTTTCTCATTAGGTAACTGTCGCGCAATGGCAAATGAAAAAAGAGCGGTTATACCTTACTGTTATTCAACAATTAGACTGATTAGATATTGTATGAATGTTTTCTTTGGAAGTGGATATGTCATGAAATCCATTTTTACTTTTCCTCTCCTGAAAATTGAAAAGAAAGAGCTTGGATGCATTTTTTGTTGATCTGGGTTCAGCTATGTGTTCCGTATAAATGATGAAATTGGAACCCCTGCTGTAAAATCTGAAACTTTTTCTAGAGATCAACTACTCTAACACCAAACTGATATATTGCGAGTTTCGCTAACAAGGTGAGCTTCTTCAGGAGAAGAAAATTGATTCGTGTTCAAATGTTTGTTTTGTCTTATCAGGGATCTGATCGTGTTCTATATTTTGAATATTGTTCTTATTTTGAATATAATTCCTGTATATTCTATTTTTTCCGATAAACCTCGGATATGAGGAATGATCAGTTTTATCGGGAAAATTTGTTGAATATTGCTGTCTGCTGTATACGAACCTTCCCAAACTGATTAAAACAAAGAAAAAAAAAACACATTCGGAGTATATACCTAAGCATATAGTTTATGAGCAAGAGCTACGCATATACTTTATTATTATTAGTAATTTGAAATCATCTTGGTACGATTATTTCAGGCCAGCCTCAACTTACCTTTAAGTTGGTTATTACTTGACAAACAACAACTAATCCCCTCACTACCAATAATGGGATTGAATTTTCGATTAGGAATGTGAATAGAATATTCAACGAGCATGTTACTATAAAATAGGCGGATATATGTTCTCAGTATGTGCATGTATGGTATATACTTAGGGTAAACTTTTATATGATTAGCATGTGTTGAATATGCTGGAAATCTGAGCCACAAAAAAGTTACTTGTGGATTTCGAATGCACGTCTATTTGAACATCAATTCAGAAAAAAAGCACTGTAATACTGTACAGTTGGTGTATTCAACCAAAATATCCCACCTACCAGGATTGGTATCTAAGCAACCAACAATTTTGTATCGCACCGAACCAGCCAGAAGAATTCTACCCCGACCGCGGATTGAACTAGCAGTGAGATTGAATATACAACAGCGCCGTAGACCGCTCAGCCATCACCAACCGATTATAGAAGAAGCTATTGTATTGTGAAACATGTGTATCGGTTTTGTAAACTTTCTGGTAAAAATCACAAAATGAAGAATGTTTTCAATCACATTCTTCAACGTACAGCCTATCCAATCCATCTTGGCACAGAACTAATAACGTATATGCCCAGCAATCTCTGTGAAGTATACTAAGATGAAGAAATACCTTTTATATGTGTTCACTGTCTTGAAATTTATTCCTAGAAGGTGTTTTTTTTTTCGACATGGTGTAAATCACCAGTGTGCAACTGGAAAAGTATCTGAGTTTGTGCCAAGATGGATTGGACAAGCTGTACATGCACCTCCTCGTTGATTTCAAGAACTTGTCACTATAATATTCAATAAATCATTTCCACTGCGATTGCTAAGGAAAAAAAATTCTAAACCTTGGGTAACGAAAGGATTAAAGAACTCATCAAATAATCTACGATGCCTACACACAATCAGGAAATTTTATAGCGATAATGAGTTTTTATAGCATATTTTAATAAGTATCGTAGTGTCTACAAAAGGACGATCAAATTAGCTAAAGAAAAGTATTATAACGAAAGAATACATACAGCGGACAACAAACAAAAAGAAATGTGGAATATAGTAAACGATCTTAGAGGCAAAAACAAACGTATCCATCCAGAAATAAATGTAGATCTCAATTTGTTGAACGAATATTACTGTTCAATTGCAAATCAATTAACTCAAGACATATTTTCAGCAGTAAATCCCCTTGACAACGTACACAAGGTAGTTTCTCCAGTGAATTCTTTACTCCTCTACGAAACAGACCTATATGAACTGAAGTCAGTAATAAATGAAATAAAAAATAAAAATTCTTCGGGTGAAGACAATTTGTCAGCTAAGTTGTTTTCACAATTATCAGATGAAGCTCTAAACACCTTAGTATTTGCTATAAATAATTCTTTTGCGAGAGGTGTATTTCCTTCTAGCTTGAAGACCGCAGTAGTAATACCTCTGCATAAAGGAGGTGCCACTGATGATCCTGGTAACTACAGACCGATTTCAATGCTGTCAACACTTTCTAAAATTATTGAAAAGTTAGCCAAACGTAGAATAGTGGGTTTTTTAAAAATACATAATATACTAGCTCAAGAACAGTTCGGTTTTCAAAATGAAAAAAACACTAATGACGCCATTTTCAACTTCCTAGAAAAAGTCTACATGAGTTTGAATGAAAAGAAAGCGGCTGCGGCAGTGTTTCTTGATCTCTCCAAGGCTTTTGACTGCGTGAGTCATGAAATTCTGTTACAGAAGCTCTCCCACTATGGTTTTCGAGGTACAGTTTTGGAATGGGTCAGATCATATCTTACTGATAGGGAACAAAGAATATCACTGGGTAAAAATACTTCTGAGAAGGGAAAGATTGTACGTGGAGTCCCACAGGGGTCTGTTCTAGGCCCAATTTTATTTTTACTTTTTATTAATGATATATCTTGCCTTGATATTTCTGGACACCTAACATTGTTCGCTGACGATACCACAATTCTTTGGCACAATGAAGATCATACTACCTTGTTCCAGTCTATTTCCGCAGATATTCAAAAAATCAAAATTTGGTGTGACGCGAATAAGCTGACATTGAATATTCCTAAAACAAATTTAGTAGCATTTAAATGTAATGTTGAACAAATTACATTGGGAGATCAGCTGATTGAAAGTAAGCCCGTTACAAAATTTCTTGGTGTACAAATTGACAATGATCTGAAGTTTGACCACCATATAACAGCTTTAAAGAAAAAATTATCCTCTGGTTGCTTTGCCATCAATGTAATATCTCGCGAACTTGGACGGTCATCTTCATTAATGGCATACTACTCATTTATAGAATCTCATCTGCGGTATGGAATTCCATTTTGGGGTTCTGGCAGCCAGACTCTATTGCAAAGCGTATTCGTCCTTCAAAAGCGAGCTCTGAGATTTATATTCAGAATTAAAATGCGAGAATCATGTAGACCAGTTTTTTCAGACAATAAGATTTTGACAATTTATGAAATTTTCATTCTTGAAACGGTATGCTTGCTTCATAAATATAAAGAAAGGTTAATGAACGTCAACAGGGAAAGGCATACTCGCAATGAAAAACAACTCGCCCTTCCGTTCCCCGTTTCATCTCTGACGAGACAGTCACTAATTTATAGAAGTAAACAAATTTACAATCACTTACCGAGTCAAATAACAGATATCAAGGGTCTGAAACAATTCAGAAAAACTGCTAAGCACCTCTTGAAGGGAAAATGCTTTTATAATTTAAATGAATACTTCTCATATCAATTCTAGTCTTTCTTTGATTCAACTGCGAGGAATTAGTTTTAAAATTTCGTTTTGTCATAACCGTTGTAGTACGTTGATATTTATATGTCTTATTTATATGTTCTTATTTATGCATTTTCATTTTATCTATATGTATATAAGTAAATATTATCTACATTTAGTGTTACATATAATGCATTGTTAAAGCTATTAACTTTTATTGACTTTGTCGACAAAATGTTTTCATTTTAGACAATAAAGATGATTGATTGATTGATTGATTGTTCTAGCAAGGATATTCTTCGGTTATGCTAGTAAATTGAAAAATACATTCCAAGACGCATGTCGAATATATTGATGTTATCTGGGGCATTAATATTTCCCTCATTATTATTTTTATAGACCAATGTAAAGGCGGCAAATACCGAAAAATATCGAAGAAAATACAAAAGGGGTTGGCATTCGAAGCAAGACCCAGTGACAAGTCATAGAGCCGATATTTTTACCAATATGAAGCACACATTATTTGGTGAATCTCAACCTGTGTCGTAGTTTTCTGGGTTTGTAAGCTACCACAATATGAAAAAATAAGAGATAATATTGAAATCTATACAAGTGTAGAAGGGCAGAATTTCAATCTACCCCGAAATGTTGCTGCGTCTATTGAAAAATAGTTCTTTCTGGATAGAACAAGTACAATTAGGCAGCAACTTCTCGTATAACTGAGATTTTGACGAGAGATTTTTGTATTTGAAGAGGAAATTACGTATAAGTTTTGAGAACGGAAGCGGATTTAGTTTCCGAAACGTTAACGATAAGTATTTTCATTTATATATATATATATCTATATATATATATATATATATATATATATATATATATATATATATATATATATACATATTAAAAAATAATAAGAACTATTATATATATATAGAAGAGAGGAGAGGAAGTCTTTGCTGACAAGTTGACAAGTTAAGAACAAAACTCGGGAATTATATTTGGGACAGCAGCAAAAGCGAAAGTGTACTCTTATAACAATATATTTCCAATATTTCGACAATCGATTGTTGTTGATGACAACAATCGATTGTCGAAATATTGGAAATATATTGTTATAAGAGTACACTTTCGCTTTTGCTGCTGTCCCAAATATAATTCCCGAGTTTTGTTCTTAACTTGTCAACTTGTCAGCAAAGACTTCCTCTCCTCTCTTCTATATATATATAATAGTTCTTATTATTTTTTAATATGTATATGTATATAGGGAGCTACAATATATATATATATATATATATATATATAATAGTTCTTATTATTTTTTTGAGAAGTTACTGACTATTTGGACTTGTTCTATCCTCCAGAAAGAACTGTTTTTCAATGGACGCAGCAACTTTTCTGGGTAGATTAAAAATCTGCCCTTCTACACTCGTACAGATTCCAATATTAATTAATTCTAATTTTTTCAGATTGTAACCCAGATAACTACGGAACAAATATTGATCCACCTCAAAATAATGACGTTCAAAAAATAATTCGTTTTATCTCTAAACTTCTGATACTGTGTTCACCAAAGTTCAAAAAACGCCTGCTGAAGAAAGCGTCTCATGCGGTCAGTGATGAAGAGCCCTGAACGAGTGGGATTCCCTGAGTGATTAGTACATACCTGGGAACGCCGCTTCCTTCGTGATATATAAACTCACGCGCTCGTATCGCGATATCATTTCAGTTTCAGCGCGATACGCTAACGAGGTGCCATAGCAAATATCATGATCGACCTCAAGGTGGTTTTCGTACTCGCGGTGTGGGTTTGCACAATAGTATGTGACAAAAAAGATGAGTTCCTGCGGCACAGTCAGTTGGTGTCGCCTCGGAAATTCCCTTGTAGTGTTCCACAACCGAGGGTGTTTCATTTGCGAGACCTCATGGACGAAGAGGAGTATTTAAGGGACTACAGAAGTATAATTCGAGATGTGAGTACCTATTAGTGATTTTTTTGTACGCTTTCGAAATTTTTCAAGATTTTCAATAGATTCAACTGGATTCGACGACATGCGGTTGAATTCGTAAAAGTATGAAGTTTTGAAACACTAAGAAACGTTCGGATAGTTATAATAAATTCTGATGCAACTCTCTTCGTGGTGGAACATCTACCTCAGGTCCGCTACAACAAAATATATTGATTGTATTCATTTGAATCCTGAGTTTTCGATTTATCCAGCTTTGTTGTCTCCAGTCAATTATTCAGAATTTATTTATTTACTCATTTATTTATTCAAATCCTTACAAACACCTCAGAGAGGTAATTGTGATTACAAGTAAAGGCAGACATGTCATTACATCACACTAGTCTAAACTAACATGCAGACAACATTTTAAAACCTCAAAAATTGAATTCAATCTTGAACATTCAACCCATCATTGCATGATTTTTTAAATTCGAGTTGTTCGTCGCTTTTGATAATTGTTTTTGCGATAAAAGCAATGGAAAAATATTAGAAAAAAAGTATTTTGTTTCTAAATCATTTTTCAATATGTTTCAGGAATGCAACACCATTTTAACATTATCAAGATTCAAGTTGTATGAAACTGATGAAAACAATTATTTTTTGTTATAACAGTGTCCAACGCCACAGTTAGAACATATTATTTGGGAAATTCCTGGACAGTTTCTAACTTCACATCTATTTTTTTCCACTCCAAATGGTCCAAATTAGCAGTCATTCTGAAAACATTATCATATGAACGTACCGCATTATGTGGCACATGGCACATATGCAACAAACTGTATCTATTACATAATGAATAAAATTATGTACCAAAAGCGTGCGATTTATGGGTGTCATGAAATATGTCCTACTTGATGATTTGTTAATTTTTTTTGGATTCCTAAACGCTAGCAGGAAAAGCAAATATCACCACAAACAGGTCGTGAAATTCTATAACCTCGCACTCTCAACGGAAACGCATTTCAAACCAAAACCTTTACCGTGCAGGGCCTTTTTGAGGAACAAAACTACATACTAGAGACATGTTGAATGCAATGAAGTTTTAAAATGATGAAAACTCGGTACAAGAGAGTTTCAAGTCTCTTCGACCCTTCCGAAATATAATATTAACGAATGCAGTTTGTAAAAAGTTCGAATGAAAATTATCTGGAACTCTAAACTGCACGAGTGTAATTTTGGGGAATATTTACCGAATATGAACATTTTCGCATCATAAATTTTTTCATTTCAATTACGTTTTTCCTGATCAATTTGAGAGGATACCCAAAACAAACATTCGTTATGTCAAAATAGTTTTTTCAAACTATAACTCTCATCTCTGTATATGCCTTGACACCTACAATGCACGTTTCGAATTCTATAACACAATTATTAGGTTTACAAAAATTTCACCCATCTTATGGAAAAATATCCATTACGTATTTTTTGTGCATGAGGAAAGTATTCACATTAGACATGCTCGAGTGTTTTGCCTAGCTAGATACTCTCCTCAATTATCTGAACTTATATAAGAATAGATCCTTCTAACCGTACCGTATCGTATTAATCATTGAGCAGTTCAAATCCTGATTGGATTGGAAATATTATAACCGATACCCTTGAAATATTTTACTTCGAAACACTAGGAAGCTGTTATAATCTTTCGAGTTATTAATAAACAAGTTTTAGAGGATCGATAAAAATATCGTCAGGTAAAAATCAGTATATGTTATCGAAAGGTTCCCATCTATAATCTTTAGAGATAAACAGCATTAATTGTTTCAGGAAAATTTTGAATGTTATTGAAAATCGAACTCTTGAGGACATATTATAAATTTCAGGTTTCATGATATAGGTATGTTTCGTTCTATAACTGGAATTTGGTATGAACATTTGGTAACACATGTAACATTGTGGGATACATTCAAATATTCAGTATCAACAAATTTATTGCCAAAACGTTGGCAAATGAAATTGTGAATAATACTGTATTTTTCTAGTGAATACCTTCCAACCAATTATAAATTCATATTCTTATTTTCTAATGGTTGTATTTGGAGTTATTCCTGATAGCGATAGCTCGCCAATTAATCATAGAGCTAACGTTTTTAGTCTTCACTTTGATATTGTGCGGATATTGCACATAATCATTTGTCAACACGAAAGTCATAAAACAATAAAGTTAGCTATTTTATTCTGATGAAAGAATTATAAATGAGAGAAAGATAAAGGAGGGAGCTCGGGAGGAAGAGAGCGAGTTTATAGAATTAAAATGGTTCCAGCTGCAGAATATGTTTATTTTTATGATGATTACAAATAGTTGGATTGATTTTGAGGTGAGTTCATGCAAGTCAACTCAATTTGTATTTAACTTAACTTATCTTAGTAATAGTGTAAGAGCCAGCTTGAATCTGACAACACATTCTTTACGGTATCTGAATTTTCGTCCAGTGAGTCTTCTATACCCAGTAAACAAGCAACAGGTACTAGCTAAGCCCGGCCGAGGTAGGTTTGGGGTCCTTCAGGTGAGACAGGTATGAAAATTAAGTAAATTTTTAAAGTATTTTACGGCGTCTGCCGTTTCAATATGTTATAACGTACCTCTAGAAAAATTGAAAAATAACTATGGCTGCTGATTTTGAAGGTTGCAACAGCCACTTTTCAAAATTCGAAAAAAAAATGTTTTAGTATTTTACGGCGTCTGCTATTTTGGTATATTATTTATTAAACTATTTGAGCTGATATTGTGATCTCTGTGGGCTCTTTCGATGAGCATTTTTCCAAATGCTGGAAATATAATGCGTCCTTAGAACTTGTTGGTACAGTTCAGATTCACAAGGAGGGATCAAGCTTGCATCAAAGCTCCGGACTTTTATTGAAATTTTCGTTCATATCTACAGCCTTGTGAGAATCAACGAACAGCTGAAATCTCCCGTCATCAACATCGATGGATTTTTTAGCATTGTAAATACTGCAAGTGTACTTTTGGATAACATTGAACAGTTCATATAAGGTTTCCTCAGTCAGGCCAATGTCACCGAAAGCAGCGAATAATTTTTGAAATTCAACGTTAGTTTTTAGTAACGTCAAAGTTTTTTTTGCCCCGATTATATAAAGCTGAATTGAAGTCACAACCAGTAAAAGTGTGGAAGCCCATTAAGCTTTTAGCTAGAAGTGGACCAAGTTATGTATATATTTACAGTATTATGTCTCTATACTTTCAACATGCAACTAAAATACAGTGTTGCCAATCCAATGAAGTCGTTTTACGCGAAGCTGATATGGAAAATCCGCAAAATATGATAAAAAAGCGCCGAGTAATTTTCAAACCTCAAAAAAATATATCAATCCAAATCTGTTCGAAAACTTGAATTGCTATGAAATGAAAATTGTGTTCGAGTCTGATATAATCTATGAATCTGAAAATATTTTCTTGGTGTTTCTGAAAAAAAAGTTTTGATTTTTTTGAAGGAATGAACCCTCGACTTCCAATCATTTCCTCAGATGATTCATAAGTAATGGATGCTTATCAAACCTTTGGCTGACAGTGTTTCTCTGATCTTTCGATTCTAGATTTGCCATCAGCTGGAAATAGAAGTTTTGGGGCAGCACGCTAGCTTCGGCCATGAAACAGTGTGTTTTGATAAAAGGAACATGAAATCTCGAAATCCGCCACTTTGAAAGTGTATCACTTATTGGTTATATTATGTGTAATGGTCAGAAAGCCACTCTTTTCTGCTGAAGAAGTGGCAATATCTAAAATCCGCAGAAAATCCGAGAGAACTTCAAAGCGCTTTTTGCGCCTTATTGGCAACACTGCTGAAATATATTTGTCTGTAAACGGTTGGGCCAGGTGAGCACTTTGTGTCAGTAAAAGGAACTAAAACCCCACCATTCAGCCCTAACATAAGAAGGAAATTTTTGACTAAAGAGATAGAGAGAGAGAGAGCATCAACTACTACCATGTGTTTTCTAAGTCTAAGCATAGACTGCAGGTGAAGGCTTCGTTCAGCGGTGCACGGTGCACAACCGTTGAGAATAATCACTAAACGTGTTGAGCCGCTGCTCAACGGTTAAGAGTGATCAATGGTGCAGCGGTCCGTTCAGCCGAACAAGTTGGCACATCACTCAACTGTTGTGCACCGCTGAACGAAGCGGTATAGGTACAACCGAAAAAAATGTCAGCCATTTTCAATATTACCTTAAAAAGTTTAATAAATAATATATCAAAATAGCAGACGCTGTAAAATACTTGAAAATTTTTTTTTCGAATTTTGAAAAGTGGCTGTTGCAACCTTTAAAATCAGCAGCCATAGTTATTTTTCAACTCTTCTAGAGGTACTTTATAACACATGGAAACGGCAGACGCCGTAAAATACTTTAAGAATTTACTTTATTTTCATACCTGACTCACCTGAGAGACCCCAAACCTACCGCGGCCGGGCTTAGCTAGTACCCATTGCTTGTTTACTGGGTATAGGAGTCTCACTGGAAGAAATTTCAGATACCGTAAAGAATGTGTTGTCAGATTTAAGCTGGCTCTTAGGCTATAAGTTGTATTGAGAAAGGGGCATTCATGCGACAACTCCCAATCTTGAATAGCGAAGATATGCGCGACTGGTTTGACAGCTCTGACATATTTTTGGATCGTAAGCGGAAAAAAAATTGCCAAATATAATGCATGAATGTTTCGAACATTGAACTTCTCAAGTTACTAAATTAAATACAAGTTAAGTTGGCTTGCATGAATCCACCTTTAGTATTTGTGTAGAAAATCAACACTATTTACACACTATGGGTTCGAGTTATATTCATGAAATTTTTTTTCAGAAAATCTGATCTCCCCAATGTTGAGATAATTCAGTAATCAAAAGAGCTCAGACTGTTTCAGACGATTTCAGTCAGTGGTAGAATTTCCATAATGAAACCTCATATTTCATAATATCAAAAAAAGACAGTCGACCTTAAATAACGATATTTATTATGAAACTATAACTCATTTCATCTGGAAAAGTTCGGGTGGTTGATCACGTACCTGTAGGTCAAAATTGTATTTAATTCTTTCCTCGATTCTTTTCAATGTCTATTGTGAATCTTCAGTCGAATCTACTACTGATTTTTGAATTGAATTAGGTCAAATTTTCGCGCTTCAGTGTAAAAAACAAATACTGTTTTCGATAAAATAGTATTCACTTCAATGGCCTGAATGTAATATGCCATTACATATTACATAATCGCAATACCCATCAAAGAAGTATGTTACAAAATGGATTTGATTCTCGCTTTCATTCGAACACTGCTTCACCAAGTACATATCTACCAATTAGCGTTTATACGTTTTATATAACATACATTCCTTGAAAACTTTCTGGGGATGCATGTTGACAGAACTCATGATTTTCGGAACCTCAACAAAGTACATTGTATTGTTATACAATTAAGATTCACTAGGTCACTAATATATTATTTCAATAATAATGTGTTCAAATAATCATCGAACTTTGTTTCTATTTTCAGAGATACTCGAGCATCTACTCAGTTTTATTGGGAAAGTACCGAGGAAAGCACCCTCTCAACTATAACTAAAAACTGCGTGTGAAAATGAAAATTGAATCGGATAGAATCGTGATCCTGAACAATTATAACGTGATACTTGACAAAAGGGTTAAAGCTTTCGCGGGCGAGGTTTTCAATATCACTAGATACTTTCGTTCGGGTTTAAAGGCCGTGTTTTTTTGGAATGGTTTCCTGACGTTTTGCTTGCGCGAGTGGCTAGCTTTTTCAGAGGCTCATACACCTTGAGTTTGACTCTGATGACAGAATATTTATCAGGATATAATATTCAGTTATTTTCAGCAAATTCTGTAACAAAATATTTTCAATTAAAAATCTCAGAAATCCCTTCTGAAAAAAAAATGGCTTCGGTCTCGTGCATACTACCCAGATAATTCAACTAGTAACACCGTTGCTGTAACGTGTATTTTTCATTCTTATACCTCATTTCAGTTTTTGCGTCAAAAGTAGCTTTTGAAGAAAAGTTTTCATCGATAACTATATCTCGGTTCTTATCGGTTATAATTGCACGAGTGCATAAAAATTACAGATGATTTTGCAAGAAAGCGTGATATCTAAAAATTGCAAGTTTATTTTCATATTTTGGCGAAAGTGCCCGAGTCCGAAGAACGAGGGCTCTTTTACAAAATATGAAAATAATTACTGCTGTAAGTTTTCGATAATTGCATTGCTCTTATGGGACATTTTATATATGAGGGAAATATTCTGTTTAATCTTTCGATAATGAGTTTGAGTCGAAAGGTGTTGCAAAAATGAAAAACAAGAAAAGTACAGCAGGTATTTGACAAACCCAAGCAATAAGAATAATAATTCAATTTTCTTCCTTCAATTTAGCAAACAAGACTATTAGTTGAACCTTCACCGACAGATATTCTGGGCTGAAAATATCAATATCAGAACTGATATTTTCAACCACCTATATCATGTTCGTTTTTCAAATAGATTCCTTTAAAAAACAGCAAAGGCTACAGATTCTCTACTTCAATATGTTATCACATTATCGAATTTAAGGTTACCCTCAGATTTCGATTCCTTAAGGTGTGAGCCCCACAATAATTGGAGTGATTCAAATGAAGAAAATTTCCAACCGAGAATTACCAACCAAAATAAATTCTAAGTGAAAACCGAAAAAACCTGATAATTATCCTCATTTTGAACTGCATAATGTTTGTTTTTCCAATTTCCACAACTATAAAAAAACCATTTACATGATGACCTTAAACAAAACATTGTGTTGATTACCTTGGATAAGAAAATGTATGCATGTAGGGTATTGAAACGATCGATATTTATACGCACGTACTAAGCCTTTCGTTAATTGTTTAATTCACGGTCGTTTTAATTTAATTTTGAAAAATAAAAATGGCATCTGCTGATGATGAGATGAATAAGGGTGATTATAAAACTAATACATGTATTTTAATTCAGGCAAGTTAGCCAAAATAAATGAAAAAACTGCGAAGTTGCTGAAATTTTGCATGGATGTACAAAAATTATAATATTTCCAAGAATTGATGAGTCCCGAGCTGGAAAGGTTGTGCTCAAGCCGCCATATTGAAAAAAGTGGGGTAAACTAATTTTTCGCAAATACATTGAAACTTCCACATTTAATCGCCATACTTTTCATCAAAAAAGCATCAGAATAAGCAGGATCATCCTCCTCCATAATGTCGGCTGCATCAGTCTCCTCGTGTACGTCATCAGAATCGAAATTTTCATCATCCGGCTCCGCGATACTTTCAAAACTGTACGCATTGAGACATTACACTCCCTGACAATTCCCGCACATTGAGGAGCATTTTAGCCCTGCTCTTTTGCAGCTACATCTCGCGTGGCAATCGGTTGTGCAGTTACAGGAAATCAATTGTAGTATTGATTCCGGAGCTGGTGCGAGAAGTGTTGTCGTTGGTTGTAGAATACCATTAATTTCCGTCCATCCCCATTCTTCTGGGTTCTTTGCATTTCCAAGCCACGTCTGAATTTGGTGAAACACTCGGAATGAATGTTGAGCGGCTGCCTCTGAAGTCGGTGGTAATAGTTCCAGCTTCGATTTCTGTTTTTGCAACGATTTTTTGAATTGACTGAATCTGTAACCATTCAGTGTGATATTTTCATTTTTTTCTGCGCCGTATACAAAAAGAAACAGGGTTTCACCGGCCTCTCTTACTTGCGAAGGTGTTGATCCGGGGTCATTGAAAATTGTAACCACCCTGTAACTGTTTTTCTTTCCGTAGTAGTTTGGATATTTTCAATTCACCTTTCTGGAATATTGTGGACGTTGTATCGCAGCCACTGAAAGCATGAGCCAGAAGGATTGTTTTTCGCACACCTTCGTGACTTTTCTGGACGTCTGACGAAGAAAAAAGTTTCCTTTTAACTTTTCCTGTTCCTGGCTTCATGAGCATTATGTCACTGTCTTCGGGAGTAAGGGCAATTATCAAAATTAGAAGATCTACATCCTCGCCAACAACATGTTTTTCCGGTATTCGACATTTCAATTGCGGTTTTTACTATGAGAACATCCGCATCATCTGACGCCTGCTTAGCAAGCATTCCTTCATTTTCGAACGCGTTTGTCAACATGGAAACTAATCGGATTTTATTTTTGTCATTTGGTTCTTGATTAACAGAAGCTATCATATTTTCATCAAATAAAATTTCCGCACATTCATTGTTGAAGTATCGTCGTTGTTGCTGAGCTTTTTTAGTACTTCTGTCATTTCATGATGCATGAGTTTTTCCCAGAATTGTTTTTCACGTGATTGACGTATCTAGCACAAATGTCTCCATACGTTTTAATTATTTGCCATGAAACTCGATGCAACAAATCACCGCCATCTATCACATACATTTTGCTGGGGCCCAGCAAATTTTCATCGATGGGTTGAAACATCTCATAAAGAGCTGATTTTTTTGTTTTCCTCATCCCGCTTGTTTCGTTGAAGAGGGAGAGCGGATAAGGTGCAAGTTCATACTCGAAATATTCCAAAAGATCTTCGTCGTGCTTTTTGGCTATGAGCATTCTTTGAAAAATAATCAATGGGTCGATTGCAACTACTTTACTGTTAACTTTTACAGCTGAATTCATTGTTGCAAAGGACGAAACTGTGTTATAACGTTTTAATTTAATATCCTTAAATGGCTTTCCAATAATCTCTCCCATGCACTGTTCGCCAGTTTTCTTTGCTTGATGACAATTTATGTTCTTATCACCTATGATGCCAGAACTAAGTGACATCATTCCATCTGACAAAATGAAAAGGTTGTGCGTGTTTAACCAGTTATAAAGCTTGATGACATCCGCATCATTTCGTTTGATGCGAGATTCTCTTGATTCCACATGCTGCTCAGAGGTGCCACAATCGATGCCGCAATATTCTTCAATTGCTTCGCAAATGCTGTGAAGTGTAGGGCTAGCAACGACATGAGCTGAAAGTATGTCTTCTGTAAATCCTCGATGTATCACACCACCTTATATTTTGAAACCTTTGTTCGCAGATTTTTCAATACACATATCTGTCCAAGTGCCGGAAAAAAAATGATCATGACGCTTTATTGTAAGTAACCGTTGCTCACAAAATTACCGTATTCAAATACATCCATTTTATCTTTCAATTTCGACATACTCTGCAAATAAATTTGGCAAGACTTTGCGTAGGGAAAATGGCCACTGGCATGAAAATAAGGAATCATCAATTTCACAGTATAAGTATAAATGTTTTTCCCAATCTCCTGTCCGTTCAGCTTCAATGAAGTTCTTTATCAGAGTAACCATATTGAAATATTGCACCCACAAGCTTGCAGTAGCTCCCAGCTTATCAATATTTTGTGACTGCTGTTCTAATTTCTTTGCCAAATTCCTCAATATACATTTGTCTTCGACCGTCTTTCGTGATGGAAATTGAAATTCCGCAAAAATTTCTTCAACGTTTCTCGATTCTCCGTCGCTAAAATCAATATTATTCAATATGACTTTCGCGAGAGCTAATTGCACCAATAAGTTTCCTCTGATGGCTCGAGAATACGCCTGTCCTGTTAGCATTTTGTCAACTGAGTTTGACGCGTAGATAGTACTTAGTAATTCCTTCAATCCGCTACCCTTCATTATGAAGCCGATGCATCCTAAAAAGGACATCAGTAAATGGAATCATCCAAGCCTGATTATAACATTATTCAATTCTGAATCTGGACCAGCAGAATGCACTATGTCAACAGCAGTCATATATAGGGGCTGATCAAACGTAACAAACGTCGTTCTGATGTTCAATTCCTTAAATTTCTCGACAGCCATCATTAAAGACGTATGAACGGTATTATAGTCGCTCGGTGAAGCCATTATAAAAGGCAATAGTGGTATTTTCGACTGAGGCAATAGTAGTATCCAGTTGGAGTAAATGCTCGAACACAATTTTTTTGGGACAAACTTATGTGGGTTGTTCAGATAGGACAAGGACTCATGCTCGCTTTTTTTCACTTTCCCTAATGCTTCACACATAGCCTCTGCAGCGAAACTGGCAAAAGCAGATTAAGCAGATGTTGTTAGACCCGTGCGGCTCATTGCGCATATGGGAAGCGCAGAGGAGGTTTATATCTGAGTTGTAGGGTCGAGCTCACTTCGTACAGCTCGGGACTCTTCGAAATCTAAAAGAGCAGAAATTCCTCTACTAGAATACGTATTTTTGAATAACTTCGCATTTTTTTCTGTTGTTTCGCGAATTTTCAGATATTTTGCCTACATTATTTCTATAAACTAACACGTAAAATACAAGTATTAAGTATTAGGTATGTTAATTGATTTGAACTTGAATGAATACATAATTTAAGACTGGATGAAACACTTCGAGCAATATCTTGACAAGTAAAAAGGACTCACATGTCACAAGAAAAATAACAATACCTAATGAATTCAAAGAAGTTATTTTACTTCACGTTAGAATGTTCACAATATCCACTGATTTAATAGTACCCTTTTCCAACATATACGATAAAAGAATATACTTTTCGCAAAGCTAGGATCTAGGTTTGATCTATGACCATCAAAAAAAACTTATTAAAACTATTCAAATTTTTCTATCATTCATATCAATATTGTGATCATCACAATTAATATAACTCTACAAGCTTGTCAGGGAAGTTATGTGTTGGTATTGAAACAGTAACGATCGAAAACAAACTTTTTGCTTGTAAGAATTTTTTTTATCCGCACAAGAACAGGACAGACTACTGTCATCGTCCATATATATATTGTTGTTTTGTTCTAAAATTGTTCGTTTTCGTTAACCAGCTGACGAACGTCAACCCTCAGAAGTCGAAACTTGTGCGAGCAATGGATCAACGAGGCCTTACCTTTTAACGTGCGATTACCCAGCACGGTGGCCCGGCGAGGATTCGAACCCCGGCCTTCCGCTTCACAGGCAGATATGCTAACCACTACACTACCGAGACCACTATATATATATATACTAGCTGACCCGGCCACGCGTTGCTGTGGCCAAAGTTTTTGTTATATTACATTATAGTAAACAATCTAAGAGGAACAATAAGAGAACATCAGTCACGGAGTCCACTATGCTTTTTCACACAGATGGTATTTGTAAAAAAATATGGTGATCTCCTTATTTGACTTTCTACTACTATAACCCTTTAGTACAACAAAGACGAAAATGTTCATGTTGGTATACAAATTCACTGGATTGAGATTTGAAGGGGAAGTACGTTGAACACAATTAATTAAAATGTTCTTACACTTGATATCAAGCAGAAATCAATAGGTACAAAATAAAAATTTATCAGATTTATTATTTCCATTTAATTTTATAACAAATTTAAGTATATTACAGTATAATGCAGTAAATAACATGTGACGCTTAAACTCATGAATGAGGTAGGCAAGGCAGACAGTCTTAAACTTTTAAACATTAATATCTATTTTTTTGAATTATAAATACTACCAATTTCAATTTAATTTAACACCAATCGGTGCACAATGTTTTTGGTTAACCTGTCTTTAGCTAACACAAATAGATTCGACGGTTTCCCAACACGTGAACACGCAACATATAGTTGCCCATGAGAAAAACATGGATTTTCCAAATCTAAACCATTTGTGGTTGTGCATGACCTTCTGCTGTCCTGATTCTTTGAGCTGGATTTCTTGAATCAATTTGTTCTGCCAACTGATGGGCTCAGCAGCGCCATCTATTGATTACTTACTCAACCCAGTCGAAAGGTATCGACATCTTGATTCAATTTGTTCTGCCAACTGATGGGCTCAGCAGCGCCATCTATTGATTACTTACTCAACCCAGTCGAAAGGTATCGACATCTGTTAAAATCATTTGGAGTTAACAGATAATTGTGACTGTCAAATAATAACAGACAAATAATTAGCAATAAATTGAAATTGCGACTATAATTTGAGATTTAAACTATCCTATCTCTCAAGTTGGATCGAACTGCACATGGTGTGCGAATTTTATTACAATCGGTTAAGTGGTTTAGGAGTCCATTGAGGTCAAACATTGTGACACGAGATTTATATATATTAAGATATATATTACTAAGTCTGGTAACTCCTTTCATGTAGGGTAAATGTGCTGCGTTTTTTGTGAGCGGTCGTAAATCATGCAGAAATACGTTAAACGAGGGTCAGTCAGCAGCGCGAACAATGTTTACTCGTGTCTACGAGGGTCAGGCATCAAGTGTTGATCGCATTCATTATATATTTGTGTTATTGTATGATCTTTCATTGAGATGATCATATATGAGATTCTAACAAAAAAATCAACGAATCTTTCGTTGTAGTAACCAACAAAAATTACCTGATTTTTGAAAAGGGACGGAAAAGAGAAAATGAAGATTTAGAATCTTTATTTACATATCACCTAATTGAATAGTAATTTTTCTCTTTTTCTTTGTGAAAACTACTACATGGATGAATTCTACATTGGAATATTCTTTCAAAAATGTGTTTCCTACACCATCATATATACAATGATTATTAAAATTCGAAACAAATATATCCTCTAATCGTATCAAGAACTCTGAAAAATATTTGGGAGGTACTGTTAAACAACCAAATATATTTTTACTACCGTTGCAAGCTTCGAGCACACAAAATGAAGTAGACTTGTCTCTTTCGGATAATGAACCATATTGTAAACTACGTAAAAAATATCCACCAACATAGACCAGTGAATTTCCCTCCTCTGTTATCAAAATCCTTTAATCGGTTGATTCTAGTTTCATAATTGGAGAAATATTTTTGAATTTTTTTTTCCTGAAAACTTCCGATATTTTTCAATGACTCTGATGTTATATTAAGCAAAATATCGCTACTGTCTTTCATACAGTTGCTGCCTTCTGTCTCGTGAAAATATCCTATAGCAAAAAGTGTTTTAAATGCTCTGAAAACTGAATGGCAGTAATTCTCGAGAGAATCCTGTTTAAGATTACGCGTCAAAAAAAATTATGATTTTTAATTTTCAATATTTACCATATAAAAACGGACCCGATAGTGAGCCTCCAACCCAAAATGAGTTTCAGATAATTCGAAACATAATTCGACCATGTGACCGTAAAATGACCCCCTCTCAACTCTTGAACCGGATAAGATATCAAGGCCGGACGGAGGCAAAGGCCTCATTCTCAAGACTTTTTATTGAAAAAATATTTGTGTGACTTTATCGAACAATGAACAACACTAGTTTACTCTTGAAAATCGGACTAGCCAATTAGCGGTCAAAATAACACATTTTAACAATGTTTTTCAACAAACTTCAATTAATGCCGAAGCTGAGCGTAGTTACCATGAAGTTATTGAAATAAATATGGGTGATTTTTTAATGAAATTTCCATTGAAAATTAGATTTTTCGTTGGTTTGTAGATTATTCAAAATCAAGCGGCTAATAACTCATAAACTGATAGTTCTATTCCAAAAACTAACATATCGTTGGGTAAAGAATTAATAGACTATGCAAACGAGGTATCCGCAGTCTTATTTCTATTTGAAAAAGAAATGATACTTCCGTCTCGTCTCTGTATTCAAAACGTATTCGCCTGTGATTCAAATACATTCATTCTGGCGTTGAAACGTATCCAAGATGAATAAAAAACTCGTCTTTAGATTATGTGTGTTTTTTGCTCTCTTATTTCATGGGCGAAAGTTGATAAGTTTCGCTCGTTTGCGGTTCATATGGGATAATTAAATCGAATTTGGAATGGTTTAATCGGAGCTAGTTGGCGACTGGGCGCCATCTGGAAAAAGAATAAATGGAAAGGGGGTCTTGTGATACATCATTTTGAAGCTCCTGACGAATTTTTCACAACCCTAGAATATGAAGTCAATATCTTCACCTACTACATTTAATAATCACCTGAAAACAAACACATTAATATCGATATTTTTTTTTTATTTAACGTCGGCCTATTTCCGCTACCAAGGGCAATCACCGACGCCGGTGAGCACACTTCCCTAAACCGGAAATTTTGCCGAATCCTCTGGTATTCCAATCAGAGGTAGGGATCTTTAACGAGCCCAACATCCATGGACTCGGGACCGACGGCTTAACGTCCCCTCCGAAGGACGGCATATCCTCAATATATCTTGTGCTCATTGATATATTGTCTGCGAGCTATGATATACTACTTCGCTGCAGCTGTACGGGCTTTCGACACGGTATTTCCCTGTATGGTCGTCACCCATCCAAGTACTAACCGCGCTCGGCATTGCTTGACTTCAGATATCGAATGACTGTCAGTCAACCTGAAGAGCTGGGCCATGCCCAATAACGATATTTCTAGATCATTTTTCCGTGTCATATGGCAATCCCAACAACCCGATAAAGTTTGATAGGTTATGTTTTGTTAATAAAATAAGACAAATATCAGTATAACGAACATCATTATTCAGTTCAAATTTCCGATTTTATAAGTAGATAGGTACCACGAAAACTATCTCCAAAATGGTCAATTGTGCCCAGTCGCCATCTTGAAATTTTTATATGTCAATTTTACTCCAAAATATAGTACTCATGCATCAATTCCATTATCCCAAGTTTTGAATTTTTTGAGTTGACCCGTTCAAAAAATTAAAAGGGGGGGTGTCATTACAGAAATGCAGTGTATAGATACATCATATAGTTGAAATACATGGTAATTGTATTTCCAAAAAACATGAAAGATAATTTCTTTCTTTTTTGCAGATCCATCCAGTTGCAACAGTTTTGTACCGATGTCAAAAGGCGGGGTGCTGTGATAATTACAATGAGAGGTGCGATGCTCTGGATGAAGATGAGATCGATTTGACGTACATGGCTCTTCGTCACGGTAGAACTAACTTTTTCACCATAACTGCGAGAAATCACACATCGTGTGGATGCCAAAAAATTAGTGACAACCTTATTAAATAGCACAAGACTTTTTATAATGAATTTGTGTGATAATGCTCAATATGTGATATTATAAATAAATTATTTATTTAATTTTTTAAAAAGTGTTTTTTTCAAGGTAACAGATAGATGATAATTGAATTATTTGATGAACGCAATATGCTAGTTGTTCCACCGATAGAACCATAATAAAAATAATGCGATAAAAAATAATTGTGGGCATTAGACTTTTGGTTGCTGTAGGGTCTTCAGGTTTTTCCATTACGAGATTCAGAGTTGATTCGCATTCTTTCTTCGACAAATTTCTGGTTGAAGATTTTTGGTCGTTCTATCAAATTTTCTATTTCATTAATGTGTGTCGAATAATAACCAATGAAACCAACATCACACTTATAACTACCGGTAGGCTGTTTTCACGGTTGGTTATCATTTATGTCATGATGCTGATACAAAGTCTTTGACATTTCGTCAATTCAATTCATATTCAATATGAGCATTGATGGATAAGCTCATAATTTTATCACAACTTCCTCGAGCATGTTATATTAGGCTACAGTCCTCCGCCTTTGGCGTCAGACCGTATTTTGCTTATTATCAATATCCTAGAGAGTAAACCCCTTTCAACCGCCAAATACTTTGACAGAAACTAATACAAAATATCTCCTGATGAAATACAATTAAATAAAAATTATCGTGAGAATATCAACAGATAACCAAAATATTGTTACGGACTAAAACGAAAATCTATTGAAAAAAGCACATTTTCATCAATATTACACTTTTCATAAGCATCATCAAAAATGATAATAATTTTCTATAATGCTCAGAATATGAACAGTTAATCGAAGGAAGTGACGTACTTGAAATGCTACACATGAAATGCACGATGATTTCATCAGAAGTAATTCTATTATATTATTTTATGCAACGATCATGTAATGATGGTTATTAATACACGAGCATTAACCGAGATACGAAACGAGCCGAAGGTGAGTTTTTTATTTTTTATGCGAGTGTATCAATAACCATTACTCGAGAGTTGCATACGCTATTTTTTCTACATCCGATAAATGATGAACAACTATGAATATTATATTTGTTTTTTCTGTGGATTCCAATGATCTGGAAGTGGAGGGAATATTAACATTTATTTCATCATTGCTAGTCTCAACAGAGTTCAATATTGAATTGGGAATGCTGATTTTTTACTGAACCGAATTTTCAATGTAGCCTCATTCTACTAAATTGGAGTTTCAATTAATTGAAAATCTGGATCATAATGAGCTCTTTATGAGACAGATTATTCACTAAGATACAGATTTTCAATCCATTTCATAATAGATCTCATTATGAAACAGATGCATCAGTGTATTATTATAGTATGGGTGTATACAAAATTTTTTGATGAAACCAAAAATGTATACAGTTATCAGTTATCATATTCAAGGCCATATGAACCGTATTACTTTCGTGCGATTAAAACGAAATCATGATTATTTGCAGAATTTCGTATGCACCATGCAAAATATAAATGCTATCAATTGTGATTCTGCAGTTCCTGAGATTCACTGCCGTTTTTGTGACACTTCTATGTGTTATTTCGCTCAACCAAATTCGATAGAAAAGTAATGGACCACCTATATAGAATAAACAATGAGATTGGAATCTTTGGTGTAAAAGTTGAAACTTTTCCTGGAGATCAATTATCTTAAAACCAAACTGATATTTTTGCGCGTTTCGCTAACAAAGTTAACAACTTCGGAAGAAGAAAATTGATACTTGCAATAATATGTATATATGCCACCTAAATTGATAATTCAATATTGTAATCCTCCCAAAAACATCCGACAAAAATTGAAATTACAACATTGGATAAGATATACAAACAATATTAAAATAGTTATTCTGAAATTATAGGAAATAAACAATCGAACCCATATATTTTCAATCTTTAAAATGGGCAGTTGGAATTTATTATCAATATTGATAATATTCAGATGCAAATATTGTTTTTCAATATCAATCCATGTAAGTTCAATATCAATGTTCCCACTCACAATATAGCCATATTGGACCAATTTTGAATCAGGGTCAGACAATATTATGAACAAAATAGATATTGGCACCATAATATTGATCGTTCAACAACGTGAAGTTCTTCAGCAATCTCAATTTTGTCAGTTGTCGTTATGATAAACTCTTTCAACTTTCTTGATTACCCATCCTTATTCCTTTATGATATTGGGAGTTCACTTCACCAATCCATTCAACCATCGATGTATTTTTATGCATCTGACTACCTACAGTTCAATTCCTAAATTGTAGATAGTGACTCATCGTACATTATTATCACGTTTTCAGGGTATTTGAAAGAGCGGAGAAGCAAAGTAAAACTTGATTTGTAACCTAAGTTCCTAGCTAATTTATGTTCTATTTCTTGACCTTTTTCATATCAATTTTGAACCGTACAACCTATGAGTCACTATCTACAATTATATAGCGAATTTTCTGTCACTCTGTAAATGCAAATACATATAGTGCAAGTCCCGTCAGGGAATATGACTGTTGACGGACGTCTTGATGGTCGAGGATATGCTTTTCTAGATAAAGCCGAAAGTTGCCAATACAAAAGATGATGTTAATGATATAACTAGTTGATTTCTTCTATTTTTGATCAATTGTCATCTGAATTCCATTGTGAAGATGTTAACCCTATTCATTTTTGATGAAGTGTGTTGCCCCAGTGAACTTTTCATCAGCTGTTCATTGCCAATATGGCTTTTCGTTCAATTTTCGCTCATTTGTATTCATTTTTTAATTGTAACATTTCAATTTGTGTAGTTATTCGATCTAGTGCTTTTTTCGCAGGTTTCATGAAATAAAATATAATTATGAACAATGGAGTTTGAAAAAAATACCTACCACAGAAATGACATATTGCCTGTTGTTAATGCGTTCATACTTTTCCATGACTCATCCTGAGAAATCCCAATTTCCGCATTATAAATTTGATTCAATATGAGTGTTTCCACTGAATTAAATACGGGGAAACACTGAATATACGAAAACGGAATTTCTGGTTGAATATGTATTTAAAAAAGTTAGTCGAATATGTCCAGAGTTATTTTTTATTTATATTCAAAAAATTGTTCGATTACCAATCGTCCAAAGCAAATAATTTTTGAAAAACAATAATAACAGCATGAAAATAAATAAGTAGGAAGGACAGAGCTAGCTTTGGAAAAAAATAAGTAAATCCAAATTACAGCTGTTGATATGAGGTGAGTTCTTAAGGATGTGAGTAGCTTTTAACGATTTTCAGTCAAACTAGCAAAATATAGGAGTTGTATATAATGAAAATATTTTATAAACTTTGTCAGTTCCTTGGCAAATAAACGTTATTACAACTTTCAAATCGCCTTTATTGCTTGATACCTGAAATTTTCCTCCAACAGAAGCCATTTGTTCTTCATGGAATTGGATGAAAACTCATCCATATTGTATTCTCAAAATCCTCAGTTCGGATTTTTATGTAGTTTTTTATTATATAATATATTATATAATACATATAAATGGCTTGGGGAGGAGCCATGAAATCCCACCTCAGAAATCTTGAAATTCTCCAGAATCGGTGTTTTAAAATCATGTATAATAAGTGTCAATTGTATCCAAGTGAAAATCTGCACATAGAAAAACAAAAAGTGAACATAAGACAATTATTCGAATATAACATCGTGATTTATATCCATAAACACAAATCGAATATGAATTTCAATAATTATACTTATAATATGAGGAATGAAACTATATCACATTGAAAAATAGAGTTAAAAAACAATATGAAAAATTTCATATATTAATTGCCATTCTACTATGATTCGATTCCCAATCATATAAAAATGATGAAGTTATTATTATCTTTCAAACTTCAGTGTAGTGAATTAGGTCATTTTTTAATATAATTCTGTTGGAATCTACAAATTTATAAAACATTGTAACGACCTCTTTATCTCGTAAAATGGTCGCAGTATCTTTTGTGGATGAAATATATTGCAACTCACTCGAATGGAATAATATAATTAATTTTCAGGTACTCGGATAATATAAATCGAACGAAAAACAAGCTCAAAGTACTAACATTAAACTAAATCCTAAACTAAGAACTCTTTTCAGTTTATATGACGTAAAGTTCAGTTCATCACCGACAATCATGCACGAAATCGTAGTGTTAGCCAGGACGAAGATCTGCTCGTTGAGCTTCGTTGATTTTCGGTTTGCGACGAAGTTGAAATTTGAAGTGAAGCCCAATATTTCAATATTTGCGGGCGACAAATTAATAAAATGATTGGACCATACCTTGCCGGTCGTTGAGGATTCTTCTTTGAAACTAGGTTCTTCTTTGGATTCAAGTAGCTCTGGATTCTTCGTAATTTAATTACTTTCGTTGATTTCTTGGGAATCTTCCGGCTTGACGCCTCGTCGCGTCTCTCGTCTGACAGCCCCTTGACAAACTCGTGCCTCCTTGATTTCCGCGTATGGCGTAATTGTCATTTAAATCTCGAAAGAACTATATACTAAGTGTTAACTCTATAAAATAATAGTAGCCAGCGACAGAAACGTATCAAGGGATAAATTAATTAGTAGTTTAAATACAATTGAACCCTGAAAATGATATAGGCGCGGTACAACATAATCGAATATACATACATGTTATTCTTATCTCTGATTCTCTCGCAAGAAGTTTTTAACGTCGCTGGTATAATTGATCAGTTTATTAAGCACCGCCCGTCTCCTATCCTTCTGCGGTGTTCTAATAGTCCGGGAGGCAGCGACACAAATTTTGCACCAATTCCTACAAAGCTGATTTTATCTCATTTTGTAGTTTTGATACGGCAGTCTTCCACCCCAATATGGGGGCAAACATTAATTATAATTTTTCAAACGTGTAAATAAATGATACGTAAATGCCTTATTCCTACAAGTATGAAACTTGATAGAGTGCTCAATGATACATAAAAATGCAGTATAATGATAGTCTACCGCGTCGGAGGGGAGGCCATCATAGATCTACCACCCACGCAAGGTGTTCAGAAATTAATTTTTTTTACTTATTCCTACAAAGTTGAAATTTTTTTCTCAAATACTTCAGTTTATAAGAAGTCTAAAAAAATAAGTCTACCGATGACATAAAGGTGCAAAGCCCTGATAGACGCAATGGAATGCACGATCTCCCGAGCGCAGCCGCCGCGCCGATCCGCTTTAAGTCGCTCTAAATGATTGCATACCGGGATTAAATTAATATTCACAAAGCTGCTTTTTTTATCTGTACATATTGTACGATAATTATTGTCAACTAAAAGCGTTAGCAAGCTAGGTTTTTGGTAGTATAATGTTAATATAAAAAAACTTTTGAATTCATTTGTTTTAAATAACTAAAATTTGTTTCTTCTTTTATGCAGGATAATTGAATTTGTTATAATTGAATTACTATTATAATAAGATGTATTTTATTGTAAGAATATAGTATTTTATAATAAATAAATATATTTTTTCAGGAAAGGTAATGATCCTCGCGAAAGTACTTATTATTCTTGTTGTTCATCGCCACTGGCATTCAATTCTTCATCGCCTTCCAAATCGTAATCGCTATCTTCATCGTCATCATCATATTCATTATTCAACCGAGATTTGAAAATATTTCTGCGGATTCATCCTCAAGCATTTCTGTATCTGTAAATAGCAATAAATCATGAAATATTATTATATAATGCTAACATAAGTACAAATGCTAAATGTATATACCTGAATCTTTAACATTTTGTTGATTATTCGTCACATCATCGATTGACTGAGGCACTTGGTCGCCACTAAACCAATTAAAATCATATTTTGATTGAATTAAAATCATATTTGCATTCTCGTCGACTTTCCGCCACAGTCCAGAGGGGATAATGTTGAAGGCTCTTTTATGTGAGCATTTTTCCAAATTTTTGCAATATATGCTGTTCGGAGTATGTGTTCTCGGAGCTCAGATTGACAAGGTGGCAAAGCAGATGCATCAAAACTCTTCACATTTTGAAGAAACATTTTGTCGTTGGTAATTTTGTAAGCTTTCAAAAACATCGCTGATCGACTTTCATTAATTTTATTTATTTTTTTATAACCATAAATTCGGCATACAAATTCTTCCACTGATTCGAATACTGCATTTTCACAATCAGGATATTTGCTTAAATTTGTCAATGCATCCACATATTTTTCAGAGTTCCTTAGTAAATTAAACGGACGTTTTTTGCCTTTTCGGAAAAAAGCTGGATTGAAATCACAGCCTGTTAGTGCATGAAAGGCAGGTAGGGAATCACACAAATTGGCACCTAACGATTTGTACAATTCGCTTAAATTAATACTTCTTTGCGATTTCCCAACGCCTACTTCCATTAAAACTTCCACTTGTTCTGGTACATACATTGAAAGCTTACAAAATTACCAACGACAAAATGTTTCGTCAAAATGTGAAGAGTTTTGATGCATCTGCTTTGCCACCTTGTCAATCTGAGCTCCGAGAACACATACTCCGAACAGCATATATTGCAAAAATTTGGAAAAATGCTCACATAAAAGAGCCTTCAACATTATCCCCTCTGGACTGTAGCTGGAAAGTCGACGAGAATGCAAAATATGATTTTAATTGGTTTAGTGGCGACCAAGTGCCTCAGTCAATCGATGATGTGACAAAATGTTAAAGATTCAGGTATATACATTTAGCATTTGTACTTATGTTAGCATTATATAATAATATTTCATGATTTATTGCTATTTACAGATACAGAAATGCTTGAGGATGAATCCGCAGAAATATTTTCAAATCTCGATTGGTTGAATAATGAATATGATGATGACGATGAAGATAGCGATTACGATTTGGAAGGCGATGAAGAATTGAATGCCAGTGGCGATGAACAACAAGAATAATAAGTACTTTTAGTACTTTCGCGAGGATCATTACCTTTCCTGAAAAAATATATTTATTTATTATAAAATACTATATTCTTACAATAAAATACATCCTATTATAATAGTAATTCAATTATAACAAATTTAATTATCCTGCATAAAAGAAGAAACAAATTTTAGTTATTTAAAACAAATGAATTTAAAAGTTTTTTTATATTAACATTATACTACCAAAAACCTCGCTTGCTAACGCTTTTAGTTGACAATAATTATCGTACAATATGTACAGATAAAAAAAGCAGCTTTGTGAATATTAATTTAATCCCGGTATGCAATCATTTGGAGCGACTTAAAGCGGATCGGCGCGGCGGCTGCGCTCGGGAGATCGTGCATTCCATTGCGTCTATCAGGGCTTTGCACCTTTATGTCATCGGTAGACTTATTTTTTTAGACTTCTTATAAACTGAAGTATTTGAGAAAAAATTTCAACTTTGTAGGAATAAGTCAAAAAAATTAATTTCTGAACACCTTGCGTGGGTGGTAGATCTATGATGGCCTCCCCTCCGACGCGGTAGACTATCATTATACTGCATTTTTATGTATCATTGAGCACTCTATCAAGTTTCATACTTGTAGGAATAAGGCATTTACGTATCATTTATTTACACGTTTGAAAAATTATAATTAATGTTTGCCCCCATATTGGGGTGGTAGACTGCCGTTCCGTTTACTTGCCATATCAAAACTACAAAATGAGATAAAATCAGCTTTGTAGGAATAATTACATCAAAAGTGTCGCTGCCCCCCGGACTATAACGAAGTGAACGAGTCCGTGAGCGGAGAATCACAAACAAGACGAATTGATTTTCTGTAAATACATCCAAGAAGTTTCAATGAATGGTTTGGTGCCGAGACCCACACATGAGAACAATTATTCTCAAAGACGGGCCGGGCCGTATCTGTGGTAGATATGGTAGATAGAGATAAAATCGAATTATTGACAATGCAACTTGAGCTTCTGAATCAAATCAGCTCTTCACGTATGAATGCTGATAAGAATTGGCAAAATCTTGGTCGTAAAAAAACGGTAGTTGATTTTTTAAGCAACCCTGCAGATGATCCTAAATGAAAATCGTGACTGTTGATATTCAAAAAGTGGTCGAAGCGAAAACTGGAAGATGGCACCAGGCAAGGCAAGAAGTGAAAAAGGAATGGACATAACCGAAAAAAAAAATTGTTAGTTGGATTCCAGATAATTCAATACCGTTAAGGACTTGACGGAGTATTTACGATTCTTTCAAGCTAACAATTGACGATAATGATTTCCAGAACGCTAAGAATCCCCACTTCTGCCCTAATGGATCTCGCATCAGTAGGTTTTTTCAGAAAAAGATGCAATCAAAGAAGACATCGGGAGAAAAAACTTTCTGACGCATGAGAATGAAGAAATATTTGAATGAAATAAGGTAATTTATAATTGACATTTTAGACTGAATTGGTTCCCTTTTACCTATTAGATACTAATTGTCACGCATAATCGTTATATCAATATAGATTTTCTCATGATCTTTCATTTATATTCCAGAATCATTTCTGAAACTATGGTGTGATTCCGCCAAAAAAAAACTAACCCCTTAACGTTACTTATACATCACTGATAAATATAAAACTTAGTTATCAGATGAGGTATAACCTGGTATATAAAAAAAATATTATATTATAGTACCATTTACGTTGTTGGTAAATGTTTCAAAAATGTCATAACACAACAATTATATAATATATAAATCATGAATCTGATACGTTGCAGATACATTACATCAACATAACCTAGTTGACATGGTAACATCGCTATGTATTTTAACAGGGTGTATATTCTCATACGATGACATAATGTGTCGCATGCGAGATTTTCCCATTGTCGAATAAAATACGCAATCCGCTTATTTTCAAATGCTGCATTTGACAATTCTCATTAGACAAAATGTAAGAGTGCCTCGGAGCACTCTACTTTATTTGTCATACCTATGAGTTGTCGCCCGATATTTGGGGTTACAATTCGCTTGGCGCGTTAAATTCGCTAGATTCAAAATAAGAATGGAACAATATGATGGCAGAAGAGTTAGAATTGTAGTTTGCAATTAAAAATTCAACGAAGAGTTAGTGAATCGTCACCGGGAAACTCACAATTATAAAGTTGCTTTTACAGTTATGTCTGACAAAAAATTAATTAGGACATTTCGCTTAACAAAAAACTTGACAAGAGAATCAATTAATTTTCTCGAAACATTTGTTCCCCACAGTCATACAGCTTCATCATTGATTCTTGAGGAGAAGGTATTTTTCGTATTCAAATTATTTATTATTATGAATCAATTCCTTGTAGGTTCTTGTGGCACTGAATTTTATTGCGACAGGCTCATATTATCAGGGCAGCGTAGGAGACAACAGAAATATGGGTGTGTCACAAAGTTCAGTAAGCAGATGGATAAGTCAAATCACAGATGTTCTGAATCACCCAGAAATATTTTAGACATTTGTGAAATATCCAAGGAGTATTGAAGAATTAAATACTGTCAGAAATGGAAATAGATATACTTGCTTGTAACATATATTCACTATCATGTTTTTTGTTTATTGAAGATTTTTCAACTCATCTGGGATGCCAGGCATAGTTGGGTGCATAGATTGCACTCATGTGGCAATTTATCCGCCTTCTGTAGATAAACGCATATTTGTTAATCGGAAACACTACCACTCTAGACGTTCAGTTGGTATGGTTTGTTGGATACTCATTTCGTAAGAGACAATTGGAAACATTTCAGATTTGTGACGTAGATATGAAGTTCCTTCATGTAAATGCCAGATTTCATGGAAGTACTCATGATTCATATATATGGAGCAATAGTAATGCTGATTTTTTCTTCGAGAATTTGCATGAGAGGGGAATTACTGACTACTTTCTCCTTGGTAAGTTTTTTGAATAATACTACTATATATTTATTTTCCGAGTTGATTTACCAAAGGCTCATAACTCAAAGGTAAACAAACTGATGCATATGAACTTTTTCGCAGGTGATTCAGGATACCCTCTTCGGCCTGAAGACGAAGAAAGATTTATCGAATTGCACAATAAAGACCGGTGCACAATTGAGAGGTGTGATGGTTTTTAAAAATGCCATTTACATGTCTTTTAAAACATAGAACCCTTCATTATTCCCCTCATGAATGCTCAAAGATTATCAATGTTTGTATAGTTTTACACAACATTTGTGTTGAAAATAATGTAGATCTATTATTGAATGAAAATGAGGTACAAGAAGTTCTAGACTTTGGATTACTTCCTAATAATTTCATTATTGAAAATCCTAGACAAAACCAGCGTAATCCATTGCTCCAAGAAGGACTAGAGATGCAAAGACGTTTGATAAATTATTTATGGCAATAAAAATTTGGTAAACTATGAATTATTAACAAAAATAAATCTATCACAAAAACAAATGAACTGAAAATAAAAACTTTATACCCTCTTCTAGTGAAGCATAAATATTTTTATAGTAAATAACCAATAACAATCTAACAAAATAAATACAATACTGACTAAACATACCAAATACATTCCTACTCAGTTGCTTTTTGATTTTGAGTATTCCACAACATTCCCTAGGGCCACTACTTGTTTTTCCAGTAACACTAATTTTTTTCATAATATTGTTCTTTCAGAGACAACTTAGTTTTTGAAATCTCAGCTAATGCTGTAGTAGCAGTGGCGCTTGTGTGCAGTCATTGGCTTGCAACCGTTCCTTTTTGGAATTTTTTCCACATGCAGTGCTTGCAGCATGTTTGAAATATGTATGGTCATCTGAACTATGTACAATAAATTCTGCTCCCAACTGATCACTCATGATTGCTTCTTCAGCATACGTCTCTGTTTGTGGAGAAATTTCGGAGAACTGAAAATCTATAGGTGTCTCTTCAATTTCAGTATCTCCAGTTTCTGCTTGAGCACTTATGGTGCTTACATTTTTTTCGTCATTTGGAGTGAAAGCCTCTGGGAAACAGGGCCCTCCTCCAGTAGTTCTGGCATACTTTTCTTGTTTCGCCTTCTTTTTTTTTTCGTTTTTGAGCGAAGGTCTTGCCAACTCTGCAAAAAGAAAAAAATCTTCGAAAGTAATGTTTATAAAATATTTAATTTACAATGCTCTCCCACCTATTCCTGGCATCTTTGAAAGTGAAAGATGCTGTGAATTATCCATTTAGGAGATAAGCATTTTCTTTCTCTTATTCATAAGATTTACCAACGTGCTCTTCTGTTCTTGTGTACAATATTGTTGTTTTTGTCATCCATATCTTCAGAAATACATGAAAACTCATGAAAAACAAAGTGAACAAAACAGTCCAACACACAACAAATAATATCAGATGTTGTCAGATGATACCGTTCTACAAATATTGTCGCATGCCGTTTATATCTCGATGACTGAATGAGAATAGCAGGCTGGCTAGTCTGGTGATACTTTATAGTGACATTTTGCGCACACTACAAATTTCAGTAGACATTTGAGAATAACCCCCTGGACATTTCACTTAGCTGCGTTCGAGTTGACGCCCAAAACGATCCGGGCGCGCTCTCAATAAGCTTATCGCATTTCTTTTGAAACTCAGGGCGAGTTCTGTTTCATTGTTTTCAATGCCATTAAAAGCCTAGCTCTAGCTAATGCACTGAATGCCCTGCTCGCTCAATCGGGCTTCAACTTTTGTATTGAAGTTATATCACAATGTAAAGTGGGCCTTCAACGACTTCCCTTCTAGATCAAATAATGTCACTAATCACTCTCCATTTAAATATTACTCTTCAATCTCGATCACTTAGACTCCGCAAATAGTCAGAAATTCAATATTCACTACTTAAGGACTAGCAGCACAATGATAATTATATGGAAAATACTGGTTTGTGCCAAAACCGCCATTTTTCGTGATATGATTACCTGATGGGTTGCCTAAAATATTAATTCAGCGCTTCCTTCAATTGAAAGAGATGTGAATAATATTTTTTCATCTGTAAACCAAACGAAATCAATATAAAATAACAGTAGGTATCAAAGATAAGGGACAAGAGCAGGTGAAATGGGGATGCATACGTAAGTGACGAAGTGTACCGTCTTGGATCATAAATAGTGACAAATGGCATCACGGTCAACAGCGTCGCAGAAGATAAGTAATAGCAACTTTGAAAAGTATCGTGACACATTGTCTGAAGAACATATATTATTTATTGATTATGTGTTGTATAAGTGGAATAATTGTTTCTTCGTTGAGTGCAGTTTTTTGAGAAGATATTTTTGATATATAACAATGGAAAAGTCAAAGTGTAGTGTGTTATTTATAGGAGGTTTTTCACGATAATTTCAAGAGTCCACTTTGGTTGTTGTACGCCCTGGCAATATAAACGCGCCCTCGGGCTGTGAACTATCCTAGACCAACTTTGAAATCCATAACACGTAAATCCAATAGATGGAAACGAAAAAATAATTGATAATAATCGTATTCATTTTCTCATGAATCAGATTTATTTTTGTGGTGGTTGCGATAAACATGATGATTTATAACCCAATAAATATTCCTTGTATGGTAAAACGCGGAGTATTCATAACTTCTTATCAACCTGAAAAGTTCATAGATATAAATACTACTTGAATGCAGAAAATTTATCCGCAGGAATTCACCTTGATTACCACGTTAGACCGCAAGATCAATATAAATATATAAATCAGGTTTTCTTGACGCCATTTAATTATTGATCTAGTAGATTTAATTCTATAAATTAAGATGCGTGTTATTAATAGACTGATATGCCTATTTTAGAGATATTTCTCAAGTGGAGAAAATGATAAAAATTGATATTGTGGTAGATTACAAACCCAGAAAACTAGGGAACAAATATTGATCCACCACAAAATAACGACGTTCAAACAGTAAAATGATAAAATTTCATTAGTTCCTATTCTCGGAAATATGACTTTTTGTGAACGTTCATTCATTCCACCCACAATCATCGAGAAAAGCCCTCATTTCAAACCTATTCTATCTAGTTTGAAACGTACACGTGTACACACCAAGGTAGATACACAAAATAGGCTAATCCTGATAGATATATTAGACACTGTCACAATATACACCAACGAATATATACAACACAGACTAATCTTGACAAAATATTACACACAATCACAATACCAAAGAGAAAAAAATTGTACTCATTCTCCCATAAAACCCTCCAACCACTTCAATAAGTACGATTTCACAGCACTTTCCAGAAACAAATCGTTATTGGTTCATTTTTTTTATATGCAGATTAACACGAAAGGGAAGCCCTGTAATGTTCAAAGAACATCGCCTGAATCAAGGGACTGGGGATACGAATTAACATTTACTTTGAATTTCTGAAGTATGTAAGCCTCAGGAAAAACCTTTTTTAGCAAGGAGTTCCAAAGCTCAGCTGTTCTATTGACAAAAGATCCCTGAGCAAGAGAGGTTCGACAGGTTTCTAAATTCACAAAGGGGTGGGAATTCTGTACTTGTCGATTCATCCGTGTAGATATTGCCAAGGGGGAAACGATTGATAACAATTCGGAAGAGCATCGACCGTGAAAGTATCTATAGAAGAGAGACAAGTCTCCGACCTTTCTTTGATGTTCCAATGGAGTGAGCGAGTCTGTGAGCGAAGAATCACCAACAAGACGAATTGCCTTTCTCTGAATAGAATCGAGAAGCCTCAATGAATGTTTTGGTGCCGAACTCCACACATGAGAACTGTTTTCCATGACAGGTCGTATCTGAGCCTTGTAGATCATTAGAAGCTCGTGATGGAGGACGAGGAACAATACGAAAATATATACAATAGGGTAAGGAGAATCATGGAAAAGAGAAATGAAGAAGAAAGGAAAAGAAGAGAATGAAGGGAAGACCAAACACAAAACTGCCATGACGCAAACCGGAAGCGGTGGTACCAGACAGCTGTGGTGAAAGAAATGGGGGAGGTTTTTTAGTCGGTAGGCGAGTGTGAACTACTGTTCACTTTCGAATCCGGCACAAAGTCTTTTGAAGATGTTTCCTCCTCCAAAAAAAAAAAGATCATTAGAAGCTGACGAGAAGTGAAGTATTTCTTCGCACGAAATAGAAATCCAAGTTTTTGGGAAGCACTTTTAGCGATCGATCTCACATGGTTTTCTCATGAGAGATTTTCACTGATCGTAATTCCTAGCATCGAGATACTTGATTTTGTAGGAACAGTTACTCCTGACATCTGAATATTTGATGATGATAGATCGGCTTTTCTTGAGAAGAGACATGCCTGGTTTTTCGTAGCATTAAATTCCACCAAGTTAATGCTACCCCATTCTATTATTTTTGCCAAGTCGTTAATTTTATTGACGTGAATGTTTCTTTGAATTTTTTTTCTCGAGCTGGTACGGGGACTCTGAAAGAGAAACTGGTATGAAGAGTACTGTCGTCCGCAAAACTATGTATTGAAGAAGATGTTTTCTCGAGCAAATCATTGATATGAAGCAAAAACATAGTGAGCGCCAGAACTGAACCCTGTGGAACACCTGCATTTATTGGGAGAATATCAGATGATACTCCATCAACAACCACATACAGAGACCTATCAGACAAGAAACTCTTCAATAAAGCACACAACTGATGAGGCAAACCATAAGACGGTAGCTTAGAAAGGAGACCCCGATGCCAAACTCGATCAAACGCTTTTGGAATATCGAGTGCAACAGCCGGGCCCCCCGCCCCCCGGGCCGGGGGGGCCGCGCCCCGCTATCGTTTCTCCGAATTTCTCGATTGAATGCTGCCAAATATGAGAAACATAAGCCAAATAAGTCGCTGGTTGATCTCTGATTGCGAAATCCGTATTGTCGACCATTAATTATTCCTGATTTCTCTAGATATTTGATGAGCTTCATATTGATTGGTCTATAATTACAAGGTGAATTTTTTTTTCCTTTTTTGGGAACTGGCTGAACTCTTGCTCTCTTGCTGTCCTCCAGGTCTTAGGATAAATCCCCAGGTTATATGAAAGGTGGAATAATTCGCAAAGTACTGGTGTCAATTCGGGGGCACATACTTTCAGAACAATTGCTGGGATTCCATCAGATCCGCGAGGCTTATTCGTTTTCAGGTCTTAAAGTTTGTTGACGAAAAATTATCTCAGGCATATGACTGTCGACAGGCGTGATATTCCTGGGATCTTTTCCCGATGAGTCCAGAGTAGAATTGCCAGCAAACATAGTTGCAAATGAATTGGCAGTGCAGGCTTGTGATCCATCTTCTTTGGTTAAAGGAGGAAATAAACTAGAAGTGAAGTTTTTGGCAACAGCTTTAGCAAATAACCAAAACGAACGAGAACCGTTCGGACATTCAACAAGTTTTGTACGAATTTTCTGATTATGTGCTTCTTTAGCTGCTTGAATTGTTGCACGACACCTATTTCTTGCGTTAACATACTCAGATCTCGTCTCCAAACTGAGGTTTTTGCGCCAGCGATTGAATGCCGCTTGTTTGACAGCCTCAGATCAGCTTTTATTGAACCATGGTTTTTCAGTCTGTGGTCTATTTGTACTACTTGAAATGAATGTTTCTATTCCCAGATCAATGGTATCAGAGATTTCTTGGGCACATAGAGTGGGATCACCAGATGAAAAACAGACCCTTCTTCAAGGAAAATCAGAGAAAAACATTCGAAGACCGTCCCAGTCTGGTGATTTGTAATGCCAGACACGACGAGCGGGTAACTTACCACTCATTGGAGCCAAATACGAACAAGTTATTGAAATGAAAGTGTGATCAGAATTACCCAAGGGGGAGTGAATTTTGATCTGATAAATATCACGATGAGGAGTGAGAAACAAGTCGAGTGTATTGGCAAAATGGTTACTCGTATCAGGAATACGAGTGGGTTGATCGATGAGTTGTTCCAGATCATTAGTAATAGCAAATCCCTCTGCCTGTCGTCCTCTTTCATCTGTTCTATTCGAGAATTTAAGCCATGAAGAATTATGTATATTGAAATCACCCAATATGGTGACCTCAGCTGTTGGATGGTTTTCTTTGATGAAGTCGATTTTTCCCGATAGAAATTCGAATAGTCTGTCAAAAGAGTCATTGTTAGGTGATAAATGAAGACAACAGACAAATTTAGTTTGTTGGTGATTGACAAGCTCAAACCACATCATTTCAAAATCTTTCGGTTCCAGCCCTTCTTCGCGTTGGCACGATAAATCATTCCTAGAGTGTAAACAAACACCACCTTTGAAATGAAAGCGAGAATATAATTCATAACCTGGACAGAGCATGTGTATATTATTCGTATATGAATTGACCTGAGTTTCAGTTAGAATGAGAACGTCAGGTTTTTCGGTTTGCAGATGGTGAAGCACATCATTGATATTTTTATTCATACGAGAACCTCCCACCTCGAAATCTGATTGGGGAGGTATTTTACTTTCGGAGTTTTTTACTCTGGGAGACATCATCATCATTTTACAAATTCAATAGTTGGGAAAAACCGGAAATATCAACCTTATACTGAAACGTGAATTAACACTTCACAGCACATATAGTGGTATCTCACCGGGCGATGGTTAGTTGAAGGTAGAATCCTTGGGTAGAATCAGAGCTTATGAAAAATGTATTATCCCAAGTTTGATAGACGATTGGAATCGTTATAAATAATAGGGAAATAGACTGGATGGTGCTATTCTGTAAACCCAGTTCACTGCGCTATGACTTTATATCACTCTAGACTTAGCAGTCCAATGAGAGAACTTAACATTAAGTTTTTAGTGATTTGGTTTTCGAAAAATAAAAATGTTTTCACTTGGATGTTTCTCATAACTTTGACATACTGAACAAACTAAAATATTCGACAATCGAAGATTTATCGAAGAATAAACGAAAAGAGAGGAAACACCCAAAATTGATGAATATCTTAAAATATGTTGTTGATAGATTAAGTTGTAAAATGGAATAACGAATCTGAAAATGCAAAAATATACAGGGTGCGTCATTTGAAATAAGTGATTTATAGGTAATTTTTCATCGTGTTGAAGGAACGATATCTGTAACACACCCTGTACGTATGATCTATAATTCTGGTACAAATTGTGGAAGTCCCATATCTTGTCCCACTGTCGTAACGAAGAATATTTTCTATTCCAATAGATGAACATATCTGCAAGCAAGAATCAAATGAATTTGAAACGATCGCATGTTTCAACGATTTCTTTTGTGGGCTCTCCTGTTCATATCGTAGCAGTGGGCTGAGAACACCGTCAAATTTTTAAGTCGTCAGTATCCCCAGATTACTGTTAAAGCAGTCTGCACCGCCTTGCAACGTTATAAGGATCACCAGAGAGGCAGTTGAGTTTAGGCTAAGTACATTGAAAAATGAAGAAACTTGCTATATCTCACAATACGCAAGTACCTGCTTGCGATAAATGGTGTGAGCTTTTACGTGACGTCACATAATAGCGTTTATTATTTATTCGTCTTGCTCTGATGTGAATTTATTATTTAACTAAGCTCTGGAAATCAGAAATTTTGAATCCGAATAAATTGTCATTATTATTGAAAATCAGATATTTTTTATGACCATGGTGGATTTCCGCACCAACAGGGAGGGGAATTCTCCATTCTTTATCTGGCCAAATCAAGTTGGTGGCGCTCCAATTTTTCTTCCCATCATTTCGAATTGAATGCACTCGCGATTTAGTGCACACTACTGACTTAGTCATGTTTGTTAGTGATGTTAATTTGGGAAACCTATTGTACTTTTCGACTCTTATGTTTTCGCAGTTCGCGGGGCATTGCTATGTATGGAGACGATTAAACGCAACAACTTTTTTTTAAGAGACTACGCGGAGTCACGCCGTTGTATCGTTTTCGTTATGAAAGCACGTGCAACTCGATTGAACGTTCTTGCGAATTTGCAATGGCTGAAGCAGCGACGGATCTCAGTTTCCCCCAACTTTGTTGGGGAAAACCAGAGACAATTCAGATGTATTATTATTTTTTCGTCTAAATCTTCGTAGTGAGGTACGTACTTTCCACTGCTCCGACCCAGTGAGGGAAAGCGCTAGTAACATCAACCAATGACCACTTCTCGCACCACGGGCTAAGTGATCAGTGACTCCGTGAATCGTGAGTTCTGAACAAACGAAGAGATCAAAGAATGACGCCCTTCTACATGAGACAGGCAAAGATCTCTGCCGCATTTCGAGATGTCGGTATCGTCTTGAGTTCCGAGAACTGCAGGTTGTGCTTGCCTGCACTTAAAATAAACCCTAGTCTTCAGGTTGAGTATTACCTTGTTTGCGAAACGACGTCCGATGCAAAAAATATCAGTTTGGTATTTGGGTGATTGCCCTGTATAGTTTCAACTTTTACACCAAAGGTTCCAATCTCTTTTATTGTTAATTTTATTTATTTATTTATTTTTTCAATTATATAGCTATAGTGAGTGGAGCAAACCCTGCTGGACTATTCAACCTCTAAAGAAGTTTTTTCCTCAGTAAATTAGTGTACATATACAGTTCATAACAATAATAATGACATTCATTCATCAATAAATCATCAATCACATGAGTTAAGATCTGAGACTAAAATAGATGAATACAGCCGAATCCCACTGGGAGATCATTACAGAGTAAATGTTTTGAAAAGTATAAACGATGAGTTTTGGAACCTTCGGTGTAAATGTCGGAACTTTTCCCAGAGATCAATTACCCTAACACCAAACTGATATTTTTGCACTCGACGCGTGTTTCGCTAACAAGGTTAGCATCTTCAGGAGAAGAAAATTGATACTGAATCTAGAGCTGGGGTTTAAGTATGTAAACAAAAAACCCCAGCTCTAGATTTAGTATCAATTTTCTTCTCCTGAAGATGCTAACCTTGTTAGCGAAACGCGCGTCAAGTGCAAAAATATCAATTTGGTGTTAGGGTAATTGATCTCTAGGAAAAGTTTTGAAAAGTGTTATGTATTATCTTTCGAATGTGTAAGTTCCCACCAATTTAAAATTTCAGTACAGAACTCCTTTACTGAAGATTTTCTAAGTTTCGTTCATTTTTAATCTTCAACAAGGCCAGAACTCAAGGAAATGTCGCTAATTTTTCCAAAAGATATCAAACAAACAAATCATTTTATTATATTTCGTGAATCAAGAATGTGTCTTCCCATATTTGGAAATACCTATAATTCACTAGAGAAATGACTTTCCGCTGACTTTTTCAGATACCGAGGTTTTTCTGTTTAAACCGAAGTAATAACGCGTCTATGCATATTTGTGTCGTAATTGTGTGGGAGTTTGTCTCGAATTTTAACCACATATCCTTCCGGTAAGTCGTGGTTTGGTTGAATAACGTACAATAAAATCCCTTCGACCATAATTGAAAATGAATTCCGTATACTGAAAGATTCCTCGAATGATTGTTTTTTCTCTCATACAGGGTGAGGCAACAAGTTTCCATTCCTATCAGAGGAAACAATTTTCCAACTGCTCAATTTTTGAAGATGAATGTTTTCACGGACGCTGGAATATTCGCGAGCGAGTTGTTGAAATGTTCGACGTTTCGACTCTCATGCTGAGTTTTCATCAAGAACTATTATCACTACAGAAATTTATCCCCCTTATGACTAGACAAAGAGAACTACAATATCAACTCCGACAATAAGCTCTGCGTTTGAGTAACTGGTGTTTGAACATACCCCTCTCACAATTCAATTCGGCTCTTCATAAATCAGTTACGATTCCATCGGTCAAACAGCATTGGTTGATCAGCTTTCTTTCCGCTTTTCTCCCTTCCAGTCAAGGTGTGGTACTAAAGATGAATGAATGTTTTGACTGACGCTAGAATACTGAAAATAGTCCTTTCGGGTATTAATCCTTATGCGAGTTGGTGGAATGTTCGACGTTCCGATTCTCATGCTGGAGTCTTCATCAGGAAGTTAGAATAGAACAGAATAACTTTATTGCTCATCAAAACATTGGTTTTACAGCAAGAGTTTGGGCCTGAACAGAAAATAAATACATTTGGTTGGGGAGAAATATGAGTTTTGAAGCAATTTACAATGAACAGCAAAACAAAACAAAGATAATATTTACAACTATTCATTCATAATGAATGATCTCACTTGCAGAATATTACGAATATAATTGTAAATACGCTTAGCTGCATCAGAATTAACACTTTCTGATGTACTGATGAAGTTTTCAGGATTGTCAAAGGTTCTACAATTGGGTTTCATGGCAGTATATATCGGACATTCAAAAATTATATGGAAAATATTCTCATTTTCATAAAGGTTACACACAGTGCAGATCTGATTAGGATCTATCGTGTAGGACAGTCCATCAAGAGTAAATTTCAGTCTAAAATTGTTACACATACGTAACTGAGAAATAGTACGGGTGACCTGTATGGGAAGTTTCAAATTCAAGTAACTACTCGGTTTTTTAGAAACACTGAAATGCCTATAAAATGGTAAAAAAGATGAACGGATCATAAGAGACACGTCTGCTTCATGAAGTTTAAAATGATATTTTTTAAGCAGAATTTTTCTGTTCATTCTCAGTGAAGTGGAATTCAGGGTGTCCCGTATATTACTTGAGTTTATGGATGAGAAAAAACATTTCAATTGTGAGGCCCAGTTAAATTTATCCTCACAGAGACCAATTAATCGCAATTGCCTTTCAAAACATATTTTAGGATATCGACTGTCATCCATAGCAAGTACCTTGTGGAGCCATTTCAGTGACATTTTAAAGACATTATATGCCAACTTCACACGACCAGTTTCGAGTCTGATTATATAATCAGGTGTATTGTTCGGGACGAGCAATATTCTTTTCAGGAAAGAAATTTGGACTCGGTTTTTGACATTTCTCTGAACAAACCGGAGGAAGTGAATAGTATACCTAGGTAGACGTAAACTCAGTCGGAGGTCGAAACTCAATCATCACCTAGAAGATGGCAAATGAGACTTTGCCGAAACGTTGTGACAATTATCCTTCAGAGGATCAACACCACAGAACACGGAATGAAACCCGAAAACATAATTCATCATCATCATCATATATATATATATATATATATACATATTTATATATATATATTGAGGGTATCTCTGAAAGACAACGTGATACCTATGAAGTCATCGGCGCCTAAAGGGTGTACTAAGGGAACGAGAAGAAATGCGCTTTAGGGAATGACTTGTCTATTCTGAATTTGAATTGTAGCTTCAATTCATTTTTGCGAATTGCATTCACGAAAAAACCAATTCAGAAATCAGAATTCACTGGGAAAAACATAGCAACTGACAATTCCGTTCTTTCTGAAGAATTGAAGCTAATAATTTGAATCCACTGAAAATAAGTTCAATTCATTCTGACTGAAAATGAAAACTGTTCTCCTCAAGATGCCAACCTTGTTAGAGAAACGAGCGTCGAGTGAAAAAATATCAGTTGGGTGTTGGGTTATTGTTCTCATGATACGTGTTGAAATGACCCTAATTGCTTGTTAAGATGGCCCCACCAGGAGCCCTGCCACTGTCCTGATTTCACAATAATGGTCTTGTTGTATGAGGCCAGTTTTTGGAGGTCGTCGATCCATATGATCAGGCTTTGATATATGCATCCCTCTTCTGATCAAAAATATCGTCAGGATAGCCCCACCACTATTTCCTCGAACCAATCTGTGAAGCACCGTGTCCGTCGGTCTGGCAAGCATGCTAGATGTAGCTGAGCGGATGAATCCGCAGCAATTGCACTGGGAACGTTACCAAGTGCTTGATAGCTCCTGTAGAATCAGGGCAAGAAGTATCTGCACTCGATGATTTTTAAGGGGAGAATGGCTCAATCACACATCGGTGCATAAGCTGGCCCGGTCGGGGATGGCTGGTTCAGACTGCCTCCCTACAAAATTGATAGCATGTCATGTGCCGAAAGGAATCGCTGTCTGAGGCGGTATATTTTCCATCAGGCACCCATTAGGTCCCAGTCTGGCCCGATCATTAGCTAGAACTTTGTTGAGCCTCAAAGCTCCTCGAATGTTATTCACGTTTTCGTCCTCTAAGAGTACCTTTAATATTTACAGATAACTTTTATGCAATATCTTTCGGCCTTACTTAGAATTTTCCTAGGGAAAGCTTGTAATTTGGCTTCGATCAGTAGCTTTCAACCTTTTTTACGATGGGACTTAACGTGTCAGTTCCATCATGGTATCTTGCTTGATTGGTATACCTTTCCTGAAGTCAGCAAGCTCAATAGGAGGATAGGACGGCGTCGTTGAAACATCTTATGCCCTTATGGCCGCCCCAACTCCCGTTTCCGATTCATATTTTGATGGCCTCAAGTCTACTTTTCAGTTCCTCTTCATCTGTGTGGCCCTGGTCTTTCTGAACCGAGAAGGTCTCACTGCATGTGCCGATGGTATACTAAGGTTTCCTCAGCCGTATTAGCCTAGTAGCAGTTGCTGTATATATGAATTCCATTTTATATTTTCATACAATAAATTTCGAGATATCAAATTTCACCCCGAATAGTTCGAATATTACCGTGACATCAGAGAAGTTGAAAAAAAATCGAATCGCTCATAGCACAGTGTACGGAAAACGACGATAATCTCTGAAATTAATTGAATTATTATTCATATTTCGAATGAATAATACGAAAGATCATTGATTTTTCAACTTTCTTGAATATTTGTCCAATGACGACTTCGATAACGATTTCGAGATCGGAACGGAATTCATAAGTGTTTACTCTTGAGTGAACATTCGATTAGTGTAAGTAGGTATGTTTGTCCTTGTCTTTAATAAATGAAAACACAGTTGTAGATGCCAATGCCAGATAGGGGTTATCGAAAACGAAAAAAATAATATACTTCTCGTTCCATAGTAGACACTAATGTTATTTTCAACATTAAAGTTAGCACGAATGTATTCAGATAAAATTAAAACAAAATTTTTTTTAAAAAGTATTAAGGTTTCCACCGAATGCCATGAGACTATTTTCATAACTCTAACATCAGGAAGAACTTAGGAGCAAATTATTGATTAAGGTACATGTTCATCAATCGGAAGACTGGGGTTCAATTCACTGCCTTGGATCCACTGTGCTGGGATCCACAAGTTGAAAAGTAAGGCCTCGCTTATCCATTTCTTAGACCAGTTTCGAGGGTTGACGTTCGTAAGGAAAAGACATCTGGTTAACATAAAAACCCATTCAAATGGACTCTCTGATCTACTTCAGCAAGTTCAATCTAGACAAATGCCATTGCATAGGGTTCATCATCTAATTGAAGTCAATAAGTGAAATAAGATGTGAAGGAATCGAAGAAAAAACTTGAGGGTAATTTACTGATTAGGCCCTGATATACGTTTATCGAGATATCAATATGAAATCACTTCGACCATTTCAACCCTGACAAATACCACTGCCTAACTGTATAATTCATATAAAATCAATTACTGCTATGAAATGAATTGAGATGGAATCGAAAAAGGCAGTGAAGAGAAGGATTCAAGGACCGTAGTTGGCTGAGCAACAGGTCGGGTCTTGAATAAAACAGTCAATGATGCTTACAAAGTTCATTCATTAGAATAAATAATAGGGAATGAGGGAATTAGCTTGTGGTTCTGGGCTCGGCTCAAACCTAGAGGTCATGAATTCGATCCCTTAACGAAATTTGTCTTTTGGAATGACTCTGCCTTGTTTCATGGTTGACGGGTCCGTGAATAACTATGTTGCTCATGAGGAATATGATAGAGAGTTAGTAACAAGACCTACTTTTACTGCTGCTACAACTGATAGAGAATCAATGCAACATCCATTTCATTATTTCATCTTTAGAATAACCAAAAACTGAATTATGTTGTTTAGACAGGAAAACACTGAACAATGTATATATGAACTAATTGAAATATTTATTATTAAGCTAATTTAGTGTGTCTCAATACTGTGTAATTGCTCGATATGCTGATAGATATGGAAAACAGTTTCAGACGAAAGTTACATGGTAGTAGTAAGATTGACATATTTCGAAATTACCAACCAATCATCATGTACAAAACAGTAACTACCAGTATGTAGGGAGAGAATTCGAAATCCTGGTTGAGTGGTTTTCAGTTTTCTTCTCAGTTATTACAGTTTTCAATGAGTTATTGAATGGACCTTTTGAATAATATATTACATTCCTGATCAAAGTCTCAAATGAACCTGTTCATTTCTAAGGAGAGGTTGTAATTCATTTACTTACTTGATGATGTAGTTCGCGGTAGTGTAGAGGTACAGCTTATCCAATCCATCTTGGCACAAACTCAGATACTTTTCCAGTTGCACACTGGTAGTGTAGACCCTGACTGAAGAAAAAACACATATAGGAATGAATTTCAACACTGTGAACACATATAATAGGTGTTTTTCATTTTAGTATACTTCACAGAGATTGCTGGGCATATACGTTATTAGTTTTGTGCCAAGATTGATTGGATAAGCTGTGAGTACGTCCTCCTATCAATTGGAAGACCGAGGTTCAATTCCCCATCGGACCACCGTGAGATTCATGCCCCAAAAGTTAAAATGCCTTGTTAATCCATTGCTCGCACAAGTTTCAAACATATTATTTGAAAGAATGAAAAATGTCAGGGTTGATGTGACCGTGTTTCTATTCATCCTTCTAGGCTTCGTAAAACGCTGTTATTTTTGTAACATTTTCAGGAAAATCAAGAGACGTAAATATACAATAAAAAGGAATCCCAGAGGATTTCACTAAGGTAGTTTCCCATTTCCATCATGGAAATAGATAAATCAGCATATTCAAATTCACCAGCTTATTCAATTGTCATAACAGACCTCTTATTGTCACCAATGTTTTGAAATAATCATCACTAAATCCCGTAATTCCTAGGAAAAAGAGAGTATAAAAATAAAATTATACTACGTCAGGAAAACCTCAATCTTTTTTACGCATTGTGTTGTCGGAGACATGTGGTTACATGAAATAGTATAATGAAGGTGAAATCCTCAAAGCATGATTCACTGCGTAGTAATTATGGTATTCATAGCAGTGAAGTTGATTAGAAAATACGAAGGATATTTGAAAATAGAACAACGGAAACTATAATAAATAGTTGGTAAAATCCATCCAGCTCATATTCTTTCATTGTTCTCAATTATTTATACTTCCCTTCATCAAACACTTCTTCAAGTCACCCAAAACGCAGAGCCTTGTGAGGGCAAGGGTCATCCAACTATCTTGGGTGCCGTAGCGCTCTGAGGAGTCATACTGATTTCTACATTAGCGCATTTCCTAATCCAACTGTTAGGATGCCCGTAAAAATCCACAGAGCTACCAGGTTGGTTGGTGGATTCCGACCATTCCCCACTTACCAGGATTGGTATCTAGGTAACCAACATTTGTCCATCGCACCGAGCCACTCATAAATATTCTGCCCCTATCGCGGATTGAACCAGCAGTAAAAAAGCAAATTGAATATACGAAATAGCGGTTAACCCGAATATTTTGGCGATGAATAGGAGCTTGCAGAGGTGTCATTCAGGCTCTGAAATAAGTAACCGTATTCAATATTGGAGTTTTTCGACAAATTTTAGGAAGGAAATATTGTAGATAATGGAAATTCGAACCAACGTCCCACTTTTTCATTGATATACTTTCTTTTATCATTATATACAAGGTGTCCCAGTAGTGCGTGATTGCTCGATATATGAATAATGCGAAAATATACGGAAAAAAGTTTAATTTTAAAGTGATGCTTGGATGTGAGATTATCTCAAAATATTTGTTACTTTATCATGAGTTATACGAAGAAAGAGGTAATAAGAGTGGTGTATGCAATGGGTGCAGTTGAAGAAAATCGTTGGCCTCCCGTTTGCATGCCGCAATATATCCTGTCATACAGCATCAACTGGTGAAAGGTTTTGATTTATTGAATGAAGGAATCGTGCTGAGAAAGTATTGATAAATAAAAACCAATTAGCTGTTAGTTTTGCAGTGGTAGAAAAATCCTGAATTGAGTTAGTGAAATTAGCAGAAATTTAGAGATATCGAAATCTTCAGTTGCCAGAAGTTTCACATACAAAATTCGCATAAACTTCAACTGAAGTTGACGAAAATCAAAGTTACATTTGAAGCACCTTGAATAAACATGAATGTATCTCAGAGCATTACATACTATTTTGGTGTCCTCTGAGCCACCTCATCAAATAACTTTCAGAACTCAATAACAGCTGTTTTATTCAGAGCCGGCTCAACTTTCAAATCCTACAAAAAAATTGTAACGTGGCTGCGGCGCCTTGTGGTAGAAAAAAAATGGCACTGATTGTAGGACCATTGTATCGACAGAAAAAAAAATGTTTAAAAAATAGATCATTTGCTCTCACGGAAAAATGCAACACCCTGTACAAACGAAAATAATTTCTATCAGATTTTTTTTGATCTTTCCACATTATCCATATATCTAGTAAAATATGCACTCTTGGGACACACTGTATATTTACTAAAGTCCCTCATCAAATCTGTGTACATTTTCAACAGTTTTTCCAACTATATTGTTCTATTTTTATGATCCCCCAAACTTATTATGACCATATTCAAAATGAACATTTTTTTTCTAGTTCACTTATAGGTTACAGACTATTGTAACAACAAACTCGTTGTTTGTCTCAGTTTGTTGTTGGTAATTAGGATCATACCGCGGTGAGTTGTGATAGGTAAGTGAAAAACCTCGAGTTCCCTTGAGCATCGATTGAAATTGACTGCATAATAATATCCCACTCGTGTTTTTCCCAACATTCCTCGATTAGAATCCCAACCACATATTCAGATAAACGAATCTTTTGACGACAGTGAATCTTGCCGCCAGCATATATAAAATAAACAATTTCATTGACCAATTCATTTAACTTCAGTTTGACGAAAGTACAAGCATATAGAGTATAGTTCGACCTACCAACCACAAGCAAAATGATAGTTATTCAAAGTGCGCTATTCACAACGATTTTGTGTTTATTAGATAGTGTTTCACCATTTGTCCTCAGCAACAGGAATAAATATTCTCAGCATCTGAATATCATCAAAAAGGAGAATTTTCCTTGTAGTCACCCTCAACGGAGAGCCGTGTCTGCAAAAGAATTGGTGCAGTATGAAGATAGTGATTTTCAAAATTACATGGTGAGTTACCGCCATAGTGAATGAATAAACAATTCCGAGAAGGGGTTATTTCATTCTTTTTAAGATTGGTTAATGTTCTTCTATGGCAATTTCTTGTTCGCATATCGTTTTATAGTTTTTGTGTTGTAAGGTGAAGTTGGAAACAAGGTCAAATTCAGTTCTAGCCCTTATTCGAAGGTCAATTATATGGAAAAGAAATAAAATTTAACTCATTCCTTTGTTGAATATGGCATCAAATCAAATTATGTCCAGCGTGTTCAATGCAAATTGGTGGTGCAATTTGTCCGGCTTCCGGTGCACAGCAAAACTGCCTATTATTTTCACATAGCCACTTGTCCCATTCTTTGCAAAATATCATTATTTCATTATTAGTTAGGATGAGCTATATGATTATAAATGTCATTTATTTGATCACCTTATTTGAAATAACAATAGATTTGCTGTCTCAATTCAAATGTTCATACTGCCTGTCATCGATGTATCGATGTATATAGCTTAGAAAAATGTTGACTGAAACCTTTTTTGTTTTCAGATTTATCCTGAAGAAACCATTCTATACAGATGTGAATCATCTGGATGTTGCAAAGGAAATAAAACGTGTAAGGCATATGAAGACGACGAAGTCCCTCTCACTTTCCTAGTTGTGTCTGGAAAAGACTTCAAGCATATAGAAATTGTAGCCAGGAATCATACATCTTGTAGATGCCAAAAGTTTCAAAAGGGGGATATCAAATAAAAAGTATTTGATTGCTTTCGATCTACCAACAGTTGACGCAGCTTCACATATAATACTGAAAAAGTTAGGCTACATTTCAACTGAATTCGAGAAGAAAACTTCCAAGATTCTCAGTTGTACAATAATGTTTCAAATGACTGAATGTATTTATAACCTACGACTGAAACCATAATTTTCATTTCATTTTCATTCTATTTATTATATTTCCTGTGATATTAACTCATAAGTGACAATAAATCATCATTTATCAATCAATATTTCAATTTTTATTTTCAATGACTGAAAAAATATATATTTCAACTCATCTCATTGATGCTTTCAAGTTTCAAATAAAATTATCCAGACTGATTGTTTTCTCGCAACTACAGAATTCAAACATAGAGTAGCTTCTGTTCCATCCGAAGAATTTCAAAATTTGTGTAACACTTCGTTTCTAACATGGTAATTGTTTTTTTAGGTATCGCTTGATGAACACATTGCTGGCAAATATATATTATGACCATAGTGATATTACTGATATTGCATTTTTCTTACGGTCTCCGGATGGAGTAATGAAACCATATCAAATACTATAGAAGGGCAGCGGATGATGAGAACATGATAGGGATCAAAATAATTCGCTTAAAATTTTGATTTGCCTCTAGTGTCAACTGCAGGAAATCAACTGGAATTTCAAAAATGTAATTCTAGGGCCGACGCGTACGATGAGAAAGGTGTAATTCTAGAAATATACTGAATAATTTCCGCGTAAAAGGTTAAAAATCCTGCAATCATTCAATATTGGTATTTTTTTGTCTTGAGCTGTGATGCAATTGTTGAATAGTTTGGAAGAAGTTATGATTGACCAATATGTGGAGTGAGGAATTCACAACCGTATACATTGGGGGCTGTTACCAACCACATGCAGGTTCAACTTCATTCTAAATCATGTATTATCAAAAATTATTTTTTGATATTGATATATTTGTGCTCGTTGAACTGTTATACTTGTTTTTTCTGCTTCATAAGCGGTTTCATATTCGAGAAGTTATAATAATTTTCAGTACCCCTTACGAATTGCTCAGCCACACCACAATACTAAGTGTACGGCCTGTTCCGTCTTCGAGTTATTGGTACATAATAACAATTATGTCTCTCTTAATACAATCACAGTTCCATCGCTCAAACGTCATTGTTCGATCAGATATACTCGTCTTCCTTCCCGTTCAGGTGAGGTACTAAAATAAATGTTTTTCACATACGCTGGAACATTGAAAATAGTCATTCCGGCAATTGATCCGTGACAAAATGTTGAACTGCTCGACGTTTCAAATCTCATATTGCAGTTATTTTCAAGAACTTACAGACATATATCTCTATCAATACCGCAATCTTTTGGAATATCTCCGTAAACTCAAAATACATTTCACTTTGTGAGTTGTTTGCAAAACAACTCCTGTCAATACAATAACTGAATATCATATCCCACTGATAAGGGTAAATACTATACAGGGTTAACACACATGTCTTGCTGATTTCAATAGTCCCCCTCAAGATATGTGCGTGAATTCCAAATCTCGAATGCACTGGAAATGTTTTTGTTTAAGAAGACCTTCAGTGAGAATCAGGAGGCATATGTACAGTGAGTAGGTATCCCAGAGGTGTTACTACGAATAATCGACACCACTTCGTCTCCTTAGGGTCCAGACCAAGCTCGCGAATTGTTCTCGAACAGTTAGCGAACAGATCGAAAACAGCGTGCGAACTTTGAGTGGACGAGAAGTAAGCGAATAATTCCAGGGCAGTACACAAACTTCGCAAAGTTCGCCCACGAGGCGATCCTCGGGGAAGTGTACTTTCGAGAACTTTTACGATTCCTGTTAAATCTTTGGTGTGGACGAGTAGCACGCGTGCAGCTCTCAAACAGTTCGCGAACAGTTCCAGGACTACAATTTTGGTCTGGACGAGCCTTTACGTCTCACCACCAATCCCCTAAAGTTTTTCAGTTACATTCAAAAAATTACTTATAAGGAGAAATTGTTTCGTCACTACTGTGAGTGCTATGTCCTCAGCTTCCATGCTTGAAAGCGCTACGGTACGCTGTGTCCTTGATTCCCAGCTCATTACTGAATTTCCTATCATAACTTACCATGTATATGAACGTCTATCGTTTTGACATGATCCCCAGTCGGCATCAACAAAACCACGCAAATTAAAAACATTTACCGATATGTGAGGGCAAAATTTATTGTACCTTTTAGGTATCTCAATACTCTCTTCCCAGCTCTCCAGTGGCTTACATCATAATTGTTATTGAATTGGACTAGTAGACTCACGGCGTGATATCTGGACATGTACTCAGTGCTAAATACATTGAAGAAGGCACTTATTCATGTATCCTTCGGACATTTCATTTGACATTCGTATCTGAAGGTGTTGTGATGACTTTTCGATTTTCCATTTCGAAACGATTGAACACATCATTGATATACTTTCTTTGCAGCATCATAATTTTCTCCTCGATTTCATTATAGATGAATTAAAATCAAAAGGCAGTGATGGAGTTTCCCAAGTTCTTCATCTCGAAATACTTCTTTAAGTTTCTTTGTTATTCATATCATTTGAGGCAATGATCGAAATGTAAATGCATCTTTCAGCATTAAATGGTCTCAGTTTAGGTTTCTTCACTTGCCCAGCAATTTTTTCTTACCACTGTCGTCCTGTCTGACGGAGTCTGTAGTTCAATATTTGTGAATAGATATTATTATCATTAATAATCATTCCCCTTGCAGAACAGAGAGCCTTGTCAATCTTTTTTCGACAGTTTGAACTGCTCTTTTCGCTGCTCCATCGCTAGATGGGTGATAAGGTGGGTATTTCGAAGATTTATTGTCATTTGATTGCAAAAATACTAAAAATTCGTTTTAATTAAATGGAGTGCCATTATCCGAAATTAATTCAACTGGTCCAAAACTGAAAAAATCTCCTTCAACTTTGAAATCGTATCTGGAGCCGTGTTATTCATCATTTTCATTTGAATCCATTTCGATTTACTGCCTACAAAAATAAAAAATGTGCGATTGCATTCGTGAGAAAAATATATTCTAACTCTTGCGAAATTGTGAGAAGCAGATGGCCAACTCAAATGAGTAGTACTTCAACCAAAGAAGTTTTGTGTCTGTTGACAAATTTCACAGTGAGTAATGAACTTTTTCATATCATTTGATTGATAAACCCACCAACACTAAGATCTTATTGAGATTTTTGATCCAACAATACCTATATGCTGTTTGTGAAAAAGTGAAAGAACCTCCTCTAGTAAAACCTTTTGATGCTTTGTTTCCTTTCATTAAACAATTGTTTTTTTACTGAAAAATCGTGCCTTTTATCGAAAAATGGTTATAAATCATCATCTGTAATTATATTTGGCCATCCAGAAAGTATTAAACTCAATAACTTTTTGTAAAATCAAATCTTTACTTGTGGCTTCAGCTATGTCTTGAGAGTTTGTAGGTACTCCTTCTACTGAACTGAAAGAATTGATAATTCCCATTACTTCTGTAGTTTCGTTTTTAAAAGAAGTGACAATTCATCTGCTAAGATGGGAGCCCATCAAGTAATACGGGATGCTGCAATAATTGGAATACCCTTATTTGCACTAAAATAGAACTTGAGTGGTTCACGATCAGAAGTTAAAGTAAATTTTTGGGCATAGATGTATTGATGAAACTTTTTTTGAGTGCAGAAATCAAAGATAACTTCCCCTTTCTAAGTAAAAATATTTTTGTTCGCTTTGTGATAGTGTACTTGATGCAAAAATGATAGGATCGTCCTCACTATTAACACCAGGCTCATTACAGCATCTACACCGTAACCACCACGGTCACAAGTTACATAAAGAGGAAATTTTAGATTATATAATACTGAAATATCAGAAGATGTTGATGAAATTTAACTGAACTGAAAAGTTTTTTTACATTCTTGTGACCATCGAAATTCTTGTGTACTACACAAATCATAGGAAGGTTTCAAATAGGATGAAAGCATTGGTATACATTTGACATAGTAGTTAAGGCGACCTAAATATGATTTTTACTGAGTCATATTTTGGGATGATGGTGCCTTTTCTATGGATTCAATTTTCTCATTAGTAGGATGTGTACCCTCAGCATCGATGATATGTTCTAAAAATTCATCTTAATCGACATAAAATTCCCACTCTTCTAGAGATCAATTACACCAACACCAAACTTGCCTTGTTTAATACCTCGACGACGTTTTGGTTATGGGAAAGATATCTGAAAAACATCTGCACAATTTGCGAGAAGTCTTACAACGATTCACGAATGCCAACCTCAAACTCAATCTTCGAAAATGCACGTTGTTCAGAAAGAGATGGATTTTGTGGGCCATAGAGTGACATCAAAGTGTATCTGAACAGACGAAAGCAATAAGAGATTGGTCGAGACCAAAAGACAAACACGAAGTGAGGAGCTTCCTAGGTCTCTGCACCTACTACCGTCAATTTGTGGGAGGATTTGTTGATATAGCGGCACACCTTCATAAGTTGACAAAAGATCGAGTGAAATTCGTTTGGTCCAACGGAAGTGAACGAGCATTCGGGAAACTGAAAGTTGCTCTATGTTCGAGTGTTATTTTAAGTTTCCCCACGTCAACAGGGCCTGTTCGTTTCGGACACAGATTACAGATTATTGGAGCCGCAGTATCACAAGATCAAGATGGCCAGGAAAATGTAACTCACCAAGCCGGGAAGGATTTATTGCATAACAAGGAAGGAACTACTGGCAATAATCAAGACTGTAGACCACTTCCACAAATATCTGTATGGAAGAGAGTTCCTCATCAGAACAGATCATGCAGCTCTGAAGTGGTTACTCGAGATGGAGACTCCTGAAGGATAAGTAGCAAGGTGGATTGAGAAGTTGAACCAGTATCACTTCAAGATGAAACATAGACCAGGAGGATTGCATAACAACACAGATGAAGGAATCAACCGAGTGAGATTGATGATTGACGACAATTGGACCGCAGCAAAAATGAGGCAAGACCAGGAGAATGATTCAAACGTTGAAGAATTTTTCGAAATGGAAGGAAATGAAGCGGAAAGACCCACCTGGAGGACATATCCGATCGATCACCAACGTTCAAAGCATAATGGGCGCAATGGGATTATTGAGAATGACATACTGGAGAGAGCTTGGGAATCAGCCGATGGCAAGAAAGAAAGTTCCCAACTGGTTGTGCCTATGTCGAGAATAGATAATGTATTGGAAGAGATTTATGGTGGTAAATCAGGTAGACATCTAGGAGACAACAAAACCTTGGATAAAATACGACTAAGGATTTATTGGGTCCAATTTCTAGGATATGTCGGGAAATGGTGCTGAAGATGCCCAAAATGCAAAGCAAGCAAAGATCCTAGAACAAGATCAAGATGCGAGATGAAACGATACAATGTTGGTCGCCATCGATGTAGCTAGACCGTTCCCGATGACAAATGATGGCAACAAACTATTTTAGTAGATGGGATGGAGCTTATGACTTGCCTAATCAAGAAGCATCCACAATGCGAGATAGCTTGATAGTTATTTATCCACGAAAATTGGGAGAAAAAGACTGAAGATGATTAATGACTAGTGACAGGATGAAGGCTCGATATGATCTTAAAGCAAATACTGTTGGATTAAAAGAAGGAAATCGAGTTTCGCTGTACCACCCTCGTCATGAAGGGAAAAATTCTCCCAAATCAACAACATCGTGGAAAGGACCCTATATGATAGTGAAAAAAAAATGGGGTCAAGGGGTTGGGTATTTCTTTGCCAACCTCAGGGAAATAGCAGAGGAGGCCTGGAAAACCTCTCGAGGAAGCTACTTCCAATGACCGTCTGTGCGCGATGAAGAATCGCATCCTGCTCGAGGTGGCCTGCTTATACAGAACACGGCGGATCTAGACAAGGAAAGTCGATAAAATCCCCCAAGCCAAGGTGTGCGAAATCCGTGCTGAGGGCTGAATGGTAGCAGGGAATACTACCTCAAACGGAGCCTCTGGGACACCAGGTCGAATCCCAGAGTATCCTAGACCCCACTACGACATGCGGGGCTCTGCCGTAGTGGACCAACACTTCCCTAACTACTCGTGGGAACATTTATGGACCTAACAACCAATAAAAAAGAGCGGGTGAAGGTGACTAAACCGAACCCGGAACAAAAGGCGGAGACGTCTGGTGCCAAGGCCACACGGCAGGCACCAAAAATGAAAAACAAGATAATGGTATCTTCCCTGGAGGAACTAGAGCTATTATCAGACGAGGAGGTTAAAACATCCCACCTAGGAGGATCCTCTAAATCGAGGCTGAAAGTCTCCTGGAAAGGAGCCTTGATTATATAACAGCCAAAAGGCTGGTAATCAAAAAAAATTTCCTGAAAAACAGAGATCCGGTACCGTCCTCGAGACTGGGATCCAAGGTGGCCAGAATGCCAAAAGAGGCCAGGACAGGCAAAAAAAATGCACCCGAAGGCACAAAAGCGGTGAAACGCCCTCGCTCAAGTAGCACAACACCGCCACAAACAACTCATCTGAGGAAGAAGCCAAGGCAGGAAGGAGTCACCTTCAAAGATGCCCTCTCCTCAGTCAAGGTTGCTGTGGTACACACGGGGTTCCCAGAGAACAATTTGAGCCCAGAGAGACTAGAAATCGTCCAGGACTCGATCTCTGAGGCTCTAGAGAAAATCCCCACAGAGGGACGGACCACAAGTGCGATTTGCAAAATGCACTCATAAATCAGGATACCTGATTATAGTGTGTGCGGATCGCATCAGTGCAGACTGGCTAAGGGAAGTCATCCCAACCATAAAACCCTGGGAGGGGGCAACCCTGACAGTGTTGGAAGGTGATGACTTGCCAGAAACCCACGCCTGCACAGCATATGTTCCCGATGAGATAGGACAAAGGCCGGAAGCAGATAGAATTCTGCGTAGGCTAAAGGTCTCAAACCACGGGCTCAACACTCACCTCTGGGCGGTGTGGGGTAAAACCCCATCGGACAAAGGTCAAATATGGGCTTTCTCTATGGACAAAGAGTCACTAGAGGAAATCAAGAAGCTGGATATGGCTCCCTACTATAACCTAGGAAGGCTGAAATTCAGAGTTAAAGGGAAGCAAGGAACCAGCAAAAGCACCGAGGAAGGTGTGGACAAACCAATTCCGGAGACCGATGAGGTACAGGAAGAGGATGAGACTACACCTCCCCGGAGCGGGGAAAGCCCTCTCAAAAGGCTGATAGCACAAGAGGGGGCTGGGCCTATGGAAAAGGAAGACTCAGAGAAGTCAGAGGAGTTTAGTTCCCAGAACTAAACTCTAAGCACAGGATCAGGGTACTACAGTTGAACCTCCATCATGCTAGAGCGTCCAGCGCAATGGTATGTAGGGGATTCGATAAAGAAGGGATAGATCTTGCCCTCTTGCAGGAACCCTGGCTACACGGAGGGAGAATTGCAGGTCTAAAACCCAACCAAGGTAAGGTACTTCACAAAGAAGGTAATAATAAACCTCGTGCATGTATCTTATATAGTAATAAGGTTGAATGTACACTAATACCAGTGCTATGCACCGGTGATGTTGTTACAGGTCTCCTAACCACGCCGACGGAGGAAGGAAACAGAAGCTGGATAGTGAGCTCAGCATATTTCCCAGGCGAGGAGGCATGCCCACCGCCGGTACTGAGCGAGGTCATCGCCTATGCGGCAAGGGCAAATCTCCAACTCATCATATCATGCGACGCAAATGCACACCATTCATTGTGGGGAAGCACAGATGTCAACCCAAGAGGTGAGTCACTATTACAATTTATTCTCACAGAAAGATTGCTAATAGCTAATGTAGGTAATGAACCAACCTTCGTCACAGCAGCGAGGAAAGAGGTTTTGGATATAACCCTAACGTCGGAAAAAGCTGGTGATACCATTGCCAACTGGCACGTGTCGGACGAACCCTCGTGTTCGGACAATAGACAGATTAGATTTGATCTAGTTACCCCACCTCGTACTTTAGTCAAATACAGGAACCCAAGAGAGACTAACTGGGAAAGATACACAGCATCACTCAGTGGGTCTCTTGAGAGGTCCATGACTGAAATACGTGACAGAGAGAGCCTTGAGAGGGCATTAGACCAAGTGGGCAAAGCAATAGTTGAAGCCTACGAGGAAAGCTGTCCCGAAAAAACAAGGCAACAAAATAACAAAACAGTCTGGTGGAATAAGCATCTAGAAACCCTCAGAGGTGAGGTGCGGAAGCTTTTCAACAAAGCTAAATTGAACCAAGATTGGACCACATACAAGGTTAAACTCACGCAGTACAACAAAGAAATAAGAAAGGCCAGAAGACAATCGTGGAGGAAATTCTGCAAGGAGGTAACAGATACCCCTATGGGCTCGAGAATCCATAAGGTTTTAGCCAAAGAAGGTACTGTAAACCAAGTAGGTTTCTTGAAAAAGAACGACAACACCTATACCACATCATTTGAAGAAAGTCTACGGATGCTCACAGAAGCACACTTTCCGGCATCAGAAATTCTCAATGGCCCGATAACAGTAGACAGTACCAGAGGCAGGCCGAACAGGCCAACGGCTCTGGAATAGAGACTGGCTACGGAAATATCGAGACCAAATAGAATCAGGTGGGCTATCAGCAAATTCAAACCATACAAATCCCCTGGAGTAGACGGAATATACCCCATATTTCTCCAAAAGGGACAGGAAATACTTATTCCACACCTGTGCCGTATATTCAAGGCTTGCATAGCATTACGGCATATACCTACGATGTGGCAAGAGGCGAAAGTCATATATCTCCCAAAAGTAGGGAGAATAGGCGACAAGACACCCAAGGCATATCGTCCCATAAGTCTAATGACCTTCTCACTCAAAATGCTGGAAAGGCTGATAGATAGATACATAAGAGACGAGGTATTCCAAACAAACCCACTCAATGAACGCCAATATGCGTATCAACCAGGCAAGTCAACGGACTTAGCACTGGACGACCTCAACAGGCTACTAACGAAGTCCTTGGAAGACAAAGAGATAGCCATAACAACATTTATAGACATCGAGGGTGCCTTCAATAATGCATCCACCGAGTCTATAGCAAACGCTCTAGTGAAAAACGGGGTACATTCCCTACTGTGCCAGTGGATAAACGCCAGCTTGAAGAACAGGGTCATTGTATCAGAAATTGTCGGAATAACACTAACAGCTAGAGCAAACAGGGGATGTCCGCGGGGAGGGGTGCTATCGCCCCTACTTTGGGCCATCCTAATTGATGAATTAATCGAAAAGCTAGTTTCCAGAGGTTTTCATTGCCTAGAGGATATGCTGATGACCTTGCAATTATTGCAAAAGGCAAATTTGCAAGGACAGTATCGGAGCTTACACAGTCAGCACTAGATATAGTCGACAGGTGGTATAAAGAGGAGGAGCTGACAGTAAACTCTCACAAAACCACAATAGTCACATTCACACGAAAAAAAATACTGGAAGGACTTAGGTCACCTGTACTGAACGGGATAGAAATTCCATTTGCCCAAGAGGCAAAATACTTAGGAGTTATCTTCGACCATGAGTTGACCTGGAATCAACACCTACAAAAAACCTTAGAAAAAGGTACTGTAGCCTTCAATCTGTGCAGAAGAATGTGCGGAAAAAATTGGGGGCTACAACCAATAATGACTACATGGCTCTATGCCAGAGTTCTCTGACCCATGATAACGTATGGATCGGTGGTATGGTGGCCAAAGACCAAGCAGGTAGGAGTGGTTCGATGGCTCGGAGGACTGCAAAGACAAGCATGTCTGAGTGCCACCGGGGCCATGAGAACCACCCCAACAGCCGCTTTAGAGGTCTTGCTCAACCTGCCCCCACTACACATATACATCCAAGCCGAAGCCAGGTCTGTCACGAGCAGGTTGCTTAGAGGACAAGCTCCCATAAGCAATATGCACGGGAGAGACTACAACAAGCTATATGAGGAGTTGGAAAACGACCCGGTTACAAGAATGCCATCAGATGGCATACTTACCAGATATAGCTTTGACAAAACTTTCAAGACAAGTATAACGGACAGGGGTGCGTGGAAGCGGGGGCCTCTCATCAATGCGGAAATCGCTGTCTACAACGATGGCTCCAAAACGAATGAAGGTGCAGGAGCCGGCATTTACGGAACCAAGCCGAAGATGAAAATCTCATTGAGCTTGGGCAAATATGCGACGATATTTCAAGCGGAAATCGTTGCAATACACCATTGTGCACAAGAGCTAATAAGGCATGATTTTTCAGGAAAGAACATTGTCATATACTCAGATAGCCAAGCTGCTATAAAAGCAGTCAACTCAATGCAAGTTACCTCAAAACTTGTTTGGGACTGCATAGACGCCCTAAAAGAGCTGGGCAGTCAGAACAGACTGACCCTAGCCTGGGTACCAGCACATACAGGTTATAGAGGCAATGAAGAGGCCGATACACTAGCCCGAGAAGGAGCAAGTAAGGCCCTGAATGGCCCAGAACCGTTTTGCGGTATAGCAAAAGCTGTACTGAAAACAAGCACTAAATCATGGATTCAACAGAAGTCTCAAGATTGGTGGAACAATGCACCAGGAATGAGACAGGCCAAAGAGTTTATCAAACAACCGCTGCCAACATTCACAGACTATCTACTAGGCCAGAAGAGGAACACTACTAGAATAGTAGTAGGACTTCTCACAGGGCACTGTAGGCTCAATAAACATATGAGTACAATAGGCCTGGCAGAAGAAATGCTATGCAGGTTCTGTCAGGAAGAAGAGGAAACATCAGTACACATACTATGCCACTGCGAGGGCTTGTCAAGACAAAGGTTTCTAACGCTGGGAGAAGAAAAACCAAGAGCTCCCAAATTCATGGGAGTTCTAAGAACTAGCCTGTGGAGTCTCGTAAAGGAGACAGGGCTAGACAAAGAACTCTAAATGATCTCGAGGACAAACACAATAGATCTGAAAAGGTCGCGGTGTAAAGGCTCGTAGCACGAAAGTCCCTAATATAATCTAATGATAGTGAAAAGAATAAATGCCGTGGTGTACAGGATTCAACGTAGCCCTAGAGCAAAAAGGAAGGTCGTTCACCTAGATAGACAATAAAAATAACAACAACACATAACAATAACAATAGGGATAATAAGAAATTGTTTGATGAGAGGGGGATAATGTTACGAAATCTCCTAGCGCCGGCCCTGTTGCTCGTTGAACGCAATATAATATGAGGGGTCGAAGAAACAATATAACCTTCCAGGAAATTCCTGACTCAAGTAGAAAATTCGATACACATCTTCGAACCTTGTATGGATAAGTCCAGAAGCTTCTTCCTAGGCGTAGGCAAGTATAAATAGGGACGCATTTCTTCAGATCGGCAGTTTTTATCAAAATTGTAGTGAAGTCGTTAAGTGTTGTTTTGAGTTCCAATGAACGAATCCAAGGAAATATCTCAATAATATAAAGAGACATAGAAAGATGAATCAGGTGAAACATTTTACTAACATAGGAGTAAACATGTCCCAATTTCACACGAGAGAGAAGAGAATTATCCGAAGATTATTTTTGGCCTCGTATCGAGATTATCAATCATATATCAAACACCTTAGAAACAAATGTTCTCCAGGCTCTGGCATACTTGAGGCAAAATCAAAATCATTTACGAATATCTTATCTCTCCACTCATACACATCATAAATCTCTATATCTTTTGACTGGAAAAATCCTACTGGAGTGGAAAGATTCTATGATTACTCCCATCGATGAGTCTGGTAATCATTATGAAATAATTAATTACAGACCCATATCGGCAATAAATGAATTTTCGAAAAGACTGATAGAATTCTTTAAAAAACATAAAATCATAACCAACACACAATATGGTTTTACTCAAAACTCAAACAATTCAGAATTTCTCGAAGCCCAGAATATATGGAATTGAAACAAAACAAATTGATCTTAAACTCTCCTAACATAAATTATATTATTTTATTACATATGTATATATATTGAGTTGTTTTTTCGGGTTTCATTCCGTGTTCTGTGGTTTTGATCCTCTGAAGGATAATTTATTGTCACAATGTTTCGGCAAAGTCTCATTTGGCATCTTCTAGGTGATGATTGAGTTTCGACCTCCGAACTCGACCGAAGTCGAAGTTACGTGAAGAAGCTTAGTTTAGGGTCTTTTGTTGGGACTGCATATAATATGGAAAGTATTCTTTCATTTGTTTGAAAAGCTCCAAGTTTCATTAATGAAATGATTTCTCAAATATAAGATGAGTTGGGGAGAAAGTTAAGTTTCCAGGAGATGTCATAGAAATCTTCGTTAGTTCGATTAAAAGATTCAGATCGATTACTGAAGAGTGCAAAATCTTCAATCTTGCGAAAGCTATACTATTTATGATATCATTCAATTGATCTCCAATGATTATATTAGATTGATTAATCTGCTCGATTTTCTCCAGTATTTTCAGTTAAAGTTGTAAATAATATTTAGTTTTCTCGATTATTAAATAAGGCCTAAAATTTTTCACTTTCCATATTATACTCAACAATTCTTGTTCTATAGCTGAATAACGTGTTTCTGCGCCATTCAATGTTTTTGATGCATACGTTATTGACAAATCTTCTCCCATTTCGCCTTGTGATAGTACTGAGCCTATCGCAAAATTACTTGCGTCGCATGTTAGTATAAATTTCTTCTGGATATTGCAAAATTTGTGCTATTATCAGACATTTTTTCAATTGTTCAAAACCAATAATACATTTTGTATCAAAATTGAATTATTTATCGTTCTTCAATGAGATTTGTATGAGCCATCTCTGATAATTTTTTTATAAATCTGCGTCTGCGATAATAACTTGTCAAACCTGAGAATGACTTCATTTCTTTTTGATTTCTGGAACTGTAAACTTTATTATAGCTTCGATTCTCATAAGATTAAGTTTCACACCGTCCTTTGTTGAAACGTGCCCTAAATATTGTACTTCTCTTCTCAAAAATTCACAATTACAATGCGGTATTTTCAAATTATACTGTTTCAATCGCTCAAATATCTTTTTCAGTCGTTTTATAAGTTCTGACCAGGCCATTTTGCTTTTTATTATGAAAATTAGTGCATTGACTTAATTTTCATCTACGTTTGCTGAAACAAAGTAACATACTTCGATGAAGTCGTTTAAAGTTGCTTGATCGCCATCGTATTGTGGAATCAAGTCACTAAAGTATTTTATTGAAAAATATTCGTTTCAATTTGCCATTTTTCATTCTTCTATTTGGGGCTGGGAATAAGAAAAATATGGCTCAATTCACCTTTTTGTATGGAAACGATAACCTACAGAGCATGACGAGGAGAAGAAACTTCATGCAGGCTCGCCTAACTTCTTCCAGGAAAGGTGCCCCTGGGACTATTACGCCTCTGCTCCTTTTTTTTTTCTTTCGCGTCTCGAGGAACCAGGAACCGGCCGCTGGAACTCGATCACGTCTTCTGTTTCTTCGATGAACCAGGAGTTGCTGGGACTCGAACGTTATAGCTTCTTTTCCACGTTGGTTTCTTGAACCGCCTTGTTTCTTGAGCTGTTCACCACTGTTTTGTTTGGACAGTTTTTGATAATTTCTGTATCCTACCGACTGCGCCACTTTTATGAGTTGGGAATCAAAGAAAATGTTTCAAAAAAGATTTTTATTCGAGTTCAAAATTGTTGGGAAAGTCTTAAGTAACTTGTTACTTGTATTTAGTTCTTTTTCTGAGGGACTAAATGAGGGTTTTCCCTTTGAGGAAGATTGAATGAAACTCCTTGATGGCAGCTCAAAATGAAACTAAACTTTTCGAAGTCACACGCGAATTCTCCGTTATCTGCGTCGCCAACAACAGACTGCCAAAAAAGCATTTCCTATTCATCGTGCAACAAAGTTGCAATGAGGTATTTCTATTGAGAAACGATATTATATAAAATCCATCAAAGGATATAAATCTTCATCTAATTTTTTTATTCTATATTGATATTCGAAATCGTTATAGTATTGTCTGGCTCAATACGCTACAATCACCCTTCCCATTTATTGCCACAGTTGGTATATGAAATTGATATCATACCACAGTGTCTAGTAATAGGTAATCCAAATATCTCGTATTCTGTTGAACAACAATCGAAACTGATTGCATAATATTCACACGTTTTGCCCCCAGATTCTTGAACTTGAATATCAACCGCAAGTTCAGATAAATAAATCCTGAATGACAGCAAACATACCGTCCACATAATATATCAACAACTTCTCGTTTCAATCATTCAGCTACACTTTGGTGAAAGTTCTCGCAACATTTCTTCTTCGACCCACCAACCCCAAGCAAAATGAAAGATTTTCGAAATTCTCTGATTGCAAATATTTTGTGTTTCGTCGATGGTGTTTCTCCCTTTGTCTTCAACAACCGAAATAAACACAATAAGCACGTGAATATCATCAAAGAGGAGCATTTCCCTTGTAGTCACCCTCAATGAAGAGCCTTTTGTGCGAAGGAATTGATATAGAATGAAGATTATTTTGAAAATTCGATCGTAACCAAAATGAATACATTTTTTACATTTTTGTTTTCCCAAACTTCTTCCACTTTCGGCATAAGCTGATTCAATCTGGAAAAATATATTGGTTGTTAATGTGCACTAGGACCGTTAGTTCTCGATAGAGAAAATAAAAATGTGTTTTATTTTATATTCATTCAATAAATACAAAATGCATTCACTATTTGTTTCGATTTTGACATGATGTTAAGATTTATTGTCGACATTTTTTTATTCATCACACTGCTGGACTCTGTGTGAGGAATCATTGCAAGAATTAATTCAAACTGAAATAATTACTTTGGCATTGTAAATATATATAATGTTATTATGGATTGTCATCGGAGTATCGGAAAATTTCATCACTCATCATGCAATTAATCTTTGATGTGCCTAAATTTGTCATGAAATTATCAAAATTGTCGTCATGATTTTCATGAATGGTTTCGCGTCAAGTATTGTGATAATATCACGGTGAAACAGTTTCAATTATGTATATGAGCAAAACTATTATTGTTATATTGTGACTACCTACATTTACATAATCTCTTATATTATATAGATAGTGTTGGGTAAAAAGAACATAGATGTTTAAAGTAATACTGTATTTCTATTATTTAGAAAACAACTATATCACAAAATATACTAAAATAATAAGTTTTTTCTCTAATTGTACATGAAAAATATGATCGAAGATCTTTAAATGAAAATAAAGAACGATTTGAATGTTTTGCAAACGTTCAATTTCATTCGACAATGTGATATTGCAGCATCCGTTGATTTTTTTGCGTAACTTTCTTGCAAATACCTGAAAAAATCTGCGGAAATCGCATCAAACACCATCTCCTTGAGAGGACACGCCTGCAAAAAGGTACTAGTGAGGCGGGCAATTGCGTCCGCAGAGAACAGACAGTACCGCGAAAAGCCCTCTCGCTTATTTCAAATGCCTTTGCATGTTGTCAATAATCTGCTGGTCGTTGATCGGGTAGGATCTTTCTTAGAAGGGTACCTACGACTTATACACATTTCTGTTCAAATGCCTGCTTAGCCCGAAATACGGTATTTCAAGACCCCCTATTCAGTTGGAAAAAGAAGTTGACAGCACCCTCTGACGACGAGTGACGCCACTCTATTGTTTTTCATATTGAAAAAAATTCTAAATTATTCCCCTGTGAACTTTGCATGATCTTGATAGCTTGTCCTGTCCAAAAGTTGTGGCTATCGATCTCACATGGTTTTTCCATGAGATATTATTAGTGGTCGTGATTCCCATCATCGAGATACTTGACTTTATAGGAATAGTTACCCCTGACATCTGAATATTCCGTACAGATAGATCGGCTTTCTTTGAGAAGAGACATGTTTGGGTTTTTCCACCATTTTATTGCACCAAGTTGATGTCAACCTATTCTATTATTTTCGCAAAATCGTCGTCAATACTAATGACGCTAATGCCTCTCTGTATTTTTGTTTCTCGTGCTGGTATGGGGACTCTGGGAGAGAAACTCTGAAGAGTACTGTCATCCACAAACCAATGCACTGAAATAGATGTGTTTCATGAATTCCTTCAGTGAACCTTTTCGTCCCGTATCGGATACAGGAATTCCAACCGCAGGACAGTGTCGTTATCAATACGTACGTATGTGTGTCTATAGTATAACCCACAATATTGCAAACGTACATAGAAAATAGAATGTGAGGTTGGAGTTTATTTGACGTACTTGAAATCAATTTTCCTGCCCAATTTCATATCAGTTGGTAATTCCTACATTGTTATTTCCAGAAATGTCGTTTTATACGGTTGAAAACAAGTGTATAAGGAACCTCGAAATTTATTTATTTCCCAGCGGCCCCCCAAATCTTTCTTGAAAATATCGATGCATCATTTGTAAATAGGTTAATTTTTTAATATAGCAATAATTTCAGAATGGGGAATATTTCTGTGATAATTATTTCTATCAATACATCGTTTCGTTCATCAATATAAAAAGTACTGTATTTCACAACAATAGTTTTATAGTAATTGAGTGTACTAAAAAGTTTCACTAAAAGTATTCTTCTAACCATTTTGTAGGCTGTTTTCCAGTTCAAGCAATGTTCATTCAAATGGATGCATGTCAATTGAAGTCATTGTCAGAGGGTTTTCAAGCTTCTCAAGCTCAAACTTTACAAACAATATCATCACTAGACTGCTCTATCTCAATGGACACTAGGTACTTACTCAGGGTCGTGCAATCGATGGGGGCTCCTAGTTCCTGTCAGATCACCACACGATATCAATTACCAATAAATAAACAGATCAAATAAATATACTGATCGATGGAACCGTCACTAGGTGATAGAAGACCGTCATGAGAAATGATGAATAAAACTTCTCATATTTTTATATCACTTTTATTTATAACTAACGTTAGTGCAGTTTCGTCTTTTGCAGATAGGCCATTGAAATGTCAGAGGACGCAATTTCATGTTTTTGTTGTGTGGTGAAGGTTAGGGTTAGCTTAAATCCAAGTTTATGGGGTTGCGATCCTTGTCCCGTGGCCGCCATCTTTAAAAATTTTGTGCAAATAATTTTCGTGCTTCATTTGTCAAACTATCCATCCTACAGAAAATTCATACTGACATCTTGAAAACCATTTGCATCCTTTCTTCAGGATGGCGGCCGCGAGAGAAGGGTAGCAACCCCACAATTTAACTCGCCCTTACTTCCCTCACACATCAAAAAAATTAAATTGCGTCCTCTGAGAAACGCAACCCCTTATGTAACTTTTCAATGGTCTGCTCGCCTGTTTCAAAGGTTCTACACGACAGTTGAATGAGTATGAGACATTCTTGAATAATCTCAATAGAAACATAGAGTCCACACACGGAACAGATATACAGATTAATTTTTCAGATCTGACCACCACACATGATTATAATACAAGTTGGAAGTATTAAGTATAAGTAACAAATATACAAAAAGTACAAAACAATGGTTTTAACGAATACACAATCCTTGACTTAGTCAGAAAACAGAGCCTTAAGTTTATTCACAAACTAATATTCCCCCATATTAAACACCATCCGTAGTTGAAAATTGTAACCTTAAGATATTCTATACTATAGGAAGAACACAGATTATTACGTGATTTTCTAAAAAAAAACAATGTGGAAGTGAGATTCAGGTCACATGCCAGATCATCAAATTCTCCTTTCAACCCCAAAGATAAAATAGACAAGATTGAGACATCTGGAGTTCATGAGCTATCCGGAGTCCAAAAGAATGAATCAATGTGGGAGAGTCTGGCAGACATTTTTCAAAAAAGAATTGTAGAACGTGAGAAGTCGTTCAGACTAGGTTAAAAGGATTCGACGATTTCAAATCATATATTTGCGAGCATAGGTTAAAAACTGAATTATTCAGAATCCCTGGGATTTCACAAACATAAACTTTGTGGGTGCAAACTATTCAATGATCAAGTCCACCATGCCCCTCCCCCCTGGGGTTGAACGCCCAGGATGCCGTGATCCCATACCCAGTTGCCTGATACGAAACCTCGCCGTCACCGTCACCGTCAGCAAGGTTGATATCCTCGTTGATATCCAACCTGCTTCGGTTGGAAATCTGCCTTTAGGTGCTATTGCTTCCTTTTTGTCTGTTGTTTTGATTTTTACCTGACTCTACTGTGTTGTAGTGTTCGCATGGTAGTCCCCGTGTACCTGTTCGAACATTGCTCCCCTGTCGTGGATCTGGTGCGTGTGTTTTGTGTAATATGTCGTATGTGTGTGTGCTTTTTATTTACCAGAGTCGCTTTGTCAACTTTTTGCATAGCATGTCCATATTTTGTTCATTTGAAAAGTACAGAATAAGAGTAAATGTACATATTATTGTCAGAATTTTTGACACTAATAAATCAAAATTCTTCTTCTTGGGTAGTACTGCCTGCTAGGGGTCTTCTCGATAAGCATGCCATAAAATATTATAAAATCTGTCTTCCCGTGCGGGGAAAAATATATTTTGAATTATCTGTTCGCAAAAGCGTGACTACGGCGGCCTCTGCTGGGGACAGCTGGACAAGCTGCCTGAAAGCGGGACGTATTGTCGAATATACAAATTATCATATTTCTTTACCATTTTTAGTATTATCATTTCAGAATTCCACAACGCAGCTCATTTCCCAAAAGGTTCGATTAAACTAGTTAACGAAAACAAAGATTCAGAAGTCAGCTAGCTAAAACTCCTTTTTTGGGACCAACGAAACTAGAAAATGAACGTGGGGCAGTCGGAAAGAGCAAAGAGCAGCCCATTTTTATTTGCCGTTGATATTTCATCAAGCAAATGTTACTTTTTGTAAAACATCCCCATGAAACAAAACGGAAATAAGAGATATGAATGGAATGTCGAACGCATTTATCGTAACTAAAGAAGATCAATTGTACAATATTTTTACTTTTACATAGGCAAAACACATTAAGAAAGAATAACAATATTATTATTTATGGAATCGGTATGAAATTCGTTTCTGTGCTATGCTTACTTGAAAGACAAACTGGATTGGAATCAATCTTGCAAATACTCTCTTCACTTTCACTTTATGAAATTATTTCGAATGATTGTGAATGAAAATTGAAATTGAAAATCTTCAAAACCACTTCGTAGGTTGAAGATGAATATGGTCCATTTCAGTGAAATTTTCCTTTTACTCCTTATACAATTCTTTTGTAAATTTCTTGCTGAATAAACATTATTATCATTATTATAATGAATTAGTATGCAATCCTCGGCAAAGATTGAAATTTTTCTTTCGAGAAATGATTCAACTTGACTGGTGTCTTCACAGATAAATTTTTTATTTTTTTGGCGATATAACGACCAAAACTGCCTCCTGCCTCCACAAAGTTGTTAGCTGTTATTCCTTAGGAAGGGTAATGAAATTGCATTGCTTCCCCTTTTTCTTTTTACTAGTATTTTTCGAGATGTAGTAGTCCAACTACTATTCATCTCTTTTTATGTTACCGCTCTCTAACATATATTTTCCATCATTCATTATGCCGCTGTATTGCAAACTATGAGTGAGATGCCTTGAAACCCTGGTGTTGGGACTTATACCTATATGAGAGCTTGCGATAAAAGTGACTTCACATGTCTACTATAATAATAGCCATATTGTTGATTTCCAAAGATCAATTCAGATGGTTGGTTGACTATGCACTTCCAATTCCCTAATCAGATCGTCAGGATACTCAAAATGGAGTTATATCCATGTGAAATGAAAATATTTGAGGAAAAATAGATCGGAGCATGTGGAACATGTACGAGTAACGTGTACGTCACTGATTTTATATAAACATGAAATATGCCTGTATTTCAAATGTGGAAGGCGATAACTTCTGAACCAGAGGAAAGCAATTAGCTCTGTTTTCTCATTTGTATAGTACCTATACATCGGAATACAAGTTCTTGTGAATATATTTTTTTAACATGACGATACATAATAACCAAACATCACTTCGAATCGAAATGCAGATGATCTAAGATAAACAATAGGAGAGCTTGATTTCAGCTGGAAGTGGAACCCATATCTTTCAGAAATGAAATAAATTGATATCAAATCATATGACGTTAGCAACTTCTGATAATTGGCGTCATCTAGCCATGAAATTAAGAAAGCAAAATGATCTATAAAAATGTTTTCAAAAAATCCTAAATAATATCGAAACAATTGCAACACCAGGGTGTTGACACATCTCAACGGTGGGAACACTAAAAGATTTCTGTCAACCAATGATAAAGAAAAAATATGGCCATACCGCAAACATATTCCATTCGAGAATTTCACCGCCTAAAAAACTGAGGCTGAAAAAGTATGTGGCTAAATTCAGATAAATGGGGGAAGACATAAAAATTATGGTGAATGTTTTATTGATCTGGATAACATCAATTTGATTAGGGGAATTTCGACAATCTTAACGCAGGATACCCTTTATGAACTATTTTCAAATACCAAAAATTGGGTTCAAAATATGTGCTATTTTGATTATTATTGTTACGTTTGTCTCTTTTGATCCACCAATGGAAGCAAAACGCACTAATCGATTTTATCATACTTTATTACTATATTCTAGACTTCTAACAAAGTTCACGAAGGATCTAAACAAGAGAGCAATAATGTATAAACTTTAAGTGCAAAATTCTACTAAAGATCAAATAAAATTTTGTCTGTATGTGTGGTATTGCTTCTTCCAGAGTGAACGCAGCAAATGGTAGTTTTTGAACCATAGTATATATTTGATTTTTTTTTCAGTAAAACTTAATAAAAGCAGATTGATTTCAATTAAATAATTTTATGAAACTGTATTAATATTGCAATGTTAAAGGGTAGACTAACAACTCGTGACTATTTCATTAATTCAACAATAGGTGAATAAAGGACTATTTTATTTCTTTCCGAATTCTCTGACAACTACATTCGGTATGATTTTCTGCTCTGAATTCTATGAAACTCCCCTTTCCGTGTCCAAAAGGTACAACAAATATTGTCAAATTTGTTTCTTCCACCAATTTTGGACGACATTTTTCCTTGTATCTCTTGCAACAACCAGCACTCTGGCAGCGGTGAAGAATCGTATTTTCTGGGTGAATCTGAAAATACTTAAAAACGAGAAATGAGCACATCAAATGTTTCTATCTTCTTTGAAAAATCTGTTCTTTTTCAAAAATTTTCGAAAAATGGTTCGATTATTTAGCTTATTTCAACCTGAACACTTTAATAAACCCGTTCCCATAAAAAAATAACCTAATCTTCATGAAATTCATCTTTCTTGATGTGAAGTTTTCTGGTTTTACTATTTTGCTATTGAACTGACTTAGTTTCAATTTACTTGATAGTGTAAATTCAAGTCATTTCCACATTAAAATTCACAAAATCAGAAATACTGAAAATATCCGAAAACTCAATTCGATTTTGGTTACATTTCCATTTCATAAAAGTAGATACAATCGTTGTTATCAAATATAATGCATGTTGTCTTTCTGGTCCTCACGAGCCATAAAGTGAATTTTATGTCTGCGCGAGAAATACAGATAACTTCATGCATGGCAGGGGATAAAGTACACTATTATGCACTTTGTTGCATGAGTTCAATATTCACCCACATCCACAATTTTTCACGGGATTTGGGGTGAAAGTAAAGCTTTGAGTTCTGGATACAAAAAACATTCTTTCCTACTTGATGATATATCTTTGACAGAGAACTATATGATCAGGGATTGATGATTGATTTTGTAAGATAGAAACGTTGGCTGATTTGTGATGATGATGGCTACAATCAGAACGAAGTGTTTCTTCGTATTATATTCCTTTTGATGAAAATGAAGACAGTAAAGCAAAGAAACGATGAAAAAAATTTTTTTTTGCGAATATCAAAAGGATATACGCGATTTGAAAAAAGTCTTTTTGTCAACTTTGGCCTGATGTATCCAACCTTTTTGGTAATTCATTTCCAGAGTGATAGTGATGGTTTTGTTGATGAGTAAATTTCTGGAGATCGGTAAACTTAGATCTCCTCTGATTCTTCAACAACAAATGTATTGTCTCGGTCAAGCAATCTGATTGCCTGTTCAGGACTCAACTGGCATCTTAGTTCCCTGATGATGTGAAAAATTCTTCAGCTGAATATAATATCTCTAGTATCAAAAAGATGACTTCATTGACAAAATTTGGTATCTCGATGATTATTAGTAATTATAATCTTTTTAAGTTGTCCAATATTTAACATTGACAACTTTTTCTGAATATTATGGAGTATATTACTGGAATTTATGTTCAGTTAAAAATAAAAAATATATTCAATTGAGACAAATTGAAAAACAAATGAAAAAATCAACTAAAATTATGACGTGTCTGTGTAAAACATATCAATGAAAAAACTGGGTAAAGAATCAACAAATATCAAGAGGATTGATGAAACTATTGCCGAAGGACTTAAGGTGAGATTGGGTAAGTTTGAAAGCTTCTTTCATTAGTGAAATATGTATAATATGATAATATATGTATATATATATATATATATATATATATATATATATATATATATATATATATATATATATATATATATATATATATATATATATATATATATATGCAAGATGAATTTTCTGGGTTTTTATCCGTTAGGTATCTTCTGATTTGTTCGACGTTTCGAATTCCATTTTGAATTCATTCTCAAGAACTGTGAGACGAATATCTGTCCATACCGTCCTGGTCAATCACTCCCCTTACGAAGTAACCAAGCAAGAGTAAGCAAAGACTTCAATTGTCTGTTCTCCATGGAAACTGGTATTTATAATGATTATATTATATATATATATATATATATATATATATATATATATATATATATATATATATATATAATTTTTTCAACTTTGAAAAATTCAAATATATTCATTGTTAAAAATGTTATGAACTTTAGTCAAAAATGAAAATCAACCAAAATATCTTGAAAATTTAAATTTTCCCTTCTGTCTATAATTAATTCAGGAAGAATTTAATGTTCACTAAAACATCCGAGTCATCGATTTCTGACCATGAGAATTAATTTATCCCATATTTCAGAATTATTCTGATCATTATTTTCTCGGTCAGTGCTCATCGTACCTCTCTTTATTTCTTCTACTGCATTGTCTCATTCCATTTGATTTTTCATTTGAAAATAATTTGAGGCCCTTCGAGTTTTTGGCGATAATTTCGAACCATTTTGCGTCTGGAACCAGAAAATATTTTGAATGCGAACGTTTACGCTATAATGAGTTCACACCCAAACGGAGGAACATAAAGAATCCAAACGAAATTAAAATTCAAATGATACATATTCACGTAAAGGCCTCAAAATTCAGTCATTCCAACACAGATTTTGATATTTTCAAAAAATACTAATTTACTGATCGAGCGTCAAGTCGAAACGAAGGCGGACTGAATAAATATGTTGGATTCCCGTATGCAGAGTAGTTTTCAACGTAGATAGTAGGTCAAACAAAGATTTGTATAGTAGTTTTCACAATAAATGGTATTGACTGAAGGATCATAATAAAACCAATTAGACCCTTAAGTTGTAAAATCCGAGATGTACATCATAAATGTAAAAGGACCGGATTCAGGTAATTTTGTTTCTCAGAGAGGGATTGTAGAGGATTACAGCTTACACTTCTTGTTCATTTTAGTCTTTGTATTTCATTGGTAGTGTTCACTTGTGTTACGGCGTGCAATAATTTTATAACATTTATTTGTTATTACAGACATTAATAGCAAAGATTTTATACCCCAACGTACAGAATAGGCAGTATGTGGCGTCCGTGGATAAAAAGTAATAGTGCTTCTTCCAGTGGTTCGTTAAAGAAGAATCACTTATCTTGTGACGCGAAAATCATTATAAAAAATGTGTATAGTTCCTTACTTCAGCAAGGATATAACGCGGGTGCTGCAGCAAAAGTAACCAGTAATTTTACGAAGGTGCCTCTTACTTCAGTTAGACGAATTTTTGAAAATTCCATGGAATCAAGAAAAAAGCGTAAAGATTCCGGTCACAAAAAGTCTAGACGACTGGGAAAAAGATTTGATAAGGCGAAAAATCTACACTATGTACGATGAGCAGCGTGTCCCTACAATCAAAAGTCTGAAACAGCGGCTCATCAATGACGAAACTCACATCAACTGTGGCCTCACTACTCTTTGGCGAGCTCTGTCTGCAATGGGCTTTGAATATCGCAGAATTGACAAGAGACAAGTAATAATGGAATCCACACGTTCATTATTAAACTGGCGTTCTGAATATATAACGACAATAAGAAAATACCGGTCTGAAAATCGGCCAATACTCCACCTCGACGAGACGTGGTTTGACACGCATGACACTCCTTCCAAAGGATGGTCTGATTCCTCTGATAAGTGTAAAACAAAAGCACCATCAAATAAAGGGAAGTATGGCACGCCGTTTTACTTTTTATTCAACATGACCGTAAACTCCAATTCAAATGTCACTTCTATTTTATGCCACTTCACTTAATATAAATGGAATAGATATTATTATCGTAAGCGGTAATTTCATTGCTAATAGCAATTCAAATGTATTTTCCTATTGGAAATAGCAAAACTTAAACATTCGGTCTATCAATTTGCAAGGGAATTTAGATCCATTCAATTATCAAAAATTCATTTGTATTATGTCAACCGGTATTCCAATTATAAATAACAATTGTAATTGATTTTGTTTGTGCACCAAAAAAGTTTGGAATGTTTTCGATAGCTCATGTAGTGTAATGGTATCTTATGGTGTTATGTATAATATCCAAAATAAATGAAATTATGTCATTCGCAGCAAGTGGCAGAATACATGACAGATCCTTCAATTCAGAATGGAAAAAAGGTTTATATTGGAAATTACAAGGAAAACGAGACTCACCGAAATTATCTTAAGAGCCATTTTAATGAAAACAAATTAAAATGGCTCTTAGATAGCTAGGTCGAATGAATATTGAAGGCGCCGGTTTTCCTCTTATTATATTACATTTTTATGCAATGTTCAAACATGGCACTTGAGGGTAATATGCCTCAAAAAATATCATAATCTCTTTCTATTTCTATTCTACATGCATTATTACTGTGCATGAATTTCGTTGCATACCATCAGCAATAATCCTTGATGTGCAATAAAAATGAAAGTGTCAAGAAAACTCAAGTAAGGTCATATCCCCTCATATGTTGTAGAAATTCTAGTATCATTTAAATTCCACTTCAATTTAATTGTGACTTTGATGTGCATGACAGTTGAGTGTACGAGATATTCCATTGACAAAAAAATTAAACAACATTTATATTAGATTTCGATACCTGCGATATCATGTTATAAAGCCGAATAGAAAAGAAACGGCATTCAACTCATTCATTGCGAAGTCATCATTAACTGTATATTACAACCGCAGGCCTCCAAGTGCCATTCAAATGCAACTTGCATTTTATTGTCACATTGATGTAGGCGACATCGAAGTGTAACGGAAACGCAAGTAACAAAAAAATGGAATATTATTTAAATTCGACTTCAAAACCTACGACATCAACGTGGACCATACAATCATCTTGAATGGAAAAGGTATTCAAATCGCTATTACCAATGGAAATGCACAAGACACCATAAGTCCAAGTCGAATAAAAATGCATGTTCCATTTGAGTCGAAGACACCATAAGTCCAAGTCACATAAAAATGCATGTCCCATTTAAATTGGCATCCCAAAGGCGTGCGTAACATTTTACGTTGGGGTTTGAAAATAAATGGATGGAGAAATTAACTCTTCTTCTTCTTCATGTATTGGCCTTAGCTGCTAAGACTATCCGGCCAATGGACAGAGTAATGAATTAAATTTGTTTATCTAACACATGACAGTAATGACTGTCATAATTATTGTCATTTTAGACAAGTGAACTATCAAATAACACATGTTCGCTCATGTTACGCTAGGGATGGCGCTGATATGATATCATTGTCAACTGTCAAAATGAACTTGGGGGTGACAAGTCATAAATAGTCGGAATTCTTCTAAAGTTATCCTGCGTTCTGTTCTTCATTTGTGATCGGTTTCATTTTATTGTTTGGATACTTTATAAATTTGAATTATGATTTTTCTGAACATCAATCATGAGAAATAAATGATGTGCGACGAGCTGCAGTCAATATAAAAAACATCGATTTCCCAAGGATAATCCGGAAATATTTGCGGCATGGATAGCAAAAATTCAGTCTCCTAGTTTGAATAATATGCCATATGATGAAACATACGACAGGGTTCGTGTTTGTGGGAAACATTTTAGAATTGAGGACAAAGTTGATGGAAGAAGAGTTCTTAAACGCCCGTATGCACCGCTTCTACTTGATGGAGGTTTAACTAAACTTGGCTCCATCACTAAGGAACAAGGCATCTGAATGACAAATCCATAGCAACAAAACCTAGCTTACTTAAACCATCATTAAATAGGAACGGTGCATACGAGCAAAAAGAACACCAATTCCGTCATCATATCTTTCTGGTGAGAATTCAAAGACAAGAGATAATATTACTTGATTTATTTATCAGTTTCATTTCAGGTAATCATAATGTAAGTGATGCCGAATTATCTAGGGAACCGCCTGAAAAAATTATGAAAAATTCTCTACTTTGAAAACAAGTGAACCATCTACGTCCATGGAGGGTCTTGAACAAATTTCAAATAGGCCCAACAATCATGAGACCAATTCAGAATATTCGGAGGAAGATGCTGTTTGTCCATTGGATACAAGCACAACACATGCATTTCGCCCATGAAGAGAAAGATGATTGCACTACCTAGAGGTAAAATGCAATTATACTTAATAAATTGTTCATTGTCTGTTTCTCAATTTTGAATCAACGACGAAAAGTTTAGTGGAGGGCTCGCTAGTTTTTGAATAATACTAATGTGAGCTAATCTTTGAGACTTTTGACATTTAATTTGATGAAAATTTTGATAATTATACGGTTTTCATTGTATTTAAATACTTTACTATAATGTATTCTATTTAATACTATCGTTAGATATTACAAAATAATAAAAAGGTGAAGATGTAGATCAACCCCTTTTTGATTTAATATTTACAGTTTTCTACAGTTTGTTTCCAGCATATCTGCAGTTTTGCTCTATGAGGGGGTTGGCAACACTGGTGTCAATGTCAATACTATACATCACACATTAAATCAAGTGATAAGTGGTTTATAACGGAAATTTGAATCGTCTATTGTGTGTGTGGGACTATGAGTTTGTTTGAAGTTGAGGTTGTTCAGGAAACTGTGGCATCAATTGACCTTATTAAGTGATGCGACCCCATGATTGCCAACTGGTAAAATTTTTACATTTGCTAATGAATAAATAACCTCTCTTTCCGAGTTCCTTCTGCATTTTCATTTTCGGTCTTGTATTATGTCCTTGTAGCGTTGTAGATGTGCTTTCTGTGTGCTTATTTTTGCTGGAACTCAGAAAGATACCATGGGGTCGCATCACTTAATAAGGTCAATTGCCACAGTTTCCTGAACAACCTCAACTTCAAACAAACTCATAGTCCTCCCACACACACAATAGACGATTCAAATTTCCGTTATAAACCACTTATCACTTGATTTAATGTGTGATGTATAGTATTGACATTGACACCAGTGTTGTCAACCCCCTCATAGAGCAAAACTGTAGATATGCTTGAAACAAACTGTAGAAAACTGTAAATATTACATCTTCACCTTTTTATTATTTTGTTATATCTAACGATAGTATTAAATAGAATACATTATAGGAAAGTATTTAAAAACAATGAAAACCGTATAATTATCAAAATTTCCATCAAATTAAATGTCAAAAGTCTCAAAGATTAGCTCACATTAGTATTATTCAAAAACTAGCGAGCCCTCCACTAAACTTTTCGTCGTTGATTCAAAATTGAGAAACAGACAATGAACAATTCATTAATTATTATTGCATTTTACCTCTAGGTAGTGCAATCATCTGTCTCTTCATGGGCGAAATGCATGTGTTTGTGCTTGTATCCAATGGACAAACAGCATCTTCCTCCGAATATTCTGAATTGGTCTCATGATTGTTGGGGCTATTCGAAATTTGTTCAAGACCCTCCATGGACGTAGATGGTTCACTTGTATTCAAAGTAGAGAATTTTTCCTAATTTTTTCAGGTGGTTTCCTAGATAATTCGGCATCACTAACATTATGATCACCTGAAATGAAATTGATAGATAAATCAAGTAATATTACCTCTCGTCTTTGAATTCTCACCAGAAAGATATAATGACGGAATTGGTGGTCTTTTTGCTCGTATGCACCGTTCCTATTTAATGATGGTTTAAGTAAGCTAGGTTTTGTTGCTATGGATTTGCCAATCAGATGCCTTGTTCCTTAGTGATGGAGCCAAGCTTAGTTAAACCTCCATCAAGTAGAAGCGGTGCATACGGGCGTTTAAGAACTCTTCTTCCATCAACTTTGTCCTCATTTCTAAAATGTTTCCCACAAACACGAACCCTGTCGTATGTTTCATCATATGGCATATTATTCAAACTAGAAGACTGGCTTTTTGCTATCCATGCCGCAAATATTTCCGGATTATCCTTGGGAAATCGATGTTTTTTATATTGACTGCAGCTCGTCACACATCATTTATTTCTCATTATTGAGGTTCAGAAAAATCATAATTCAAATTTATAAAGTATTCAAACAATAAAATGAAACCGATCACAAATGAAGAACAGAACGCAGGATAACTTTAGAAGAATTCCGACTATTTATGACTTGTCACCCCCAAGTCCATTTTGACAGTTGACAATGATATCATATCAGCGCCATCCCTAGCGTAACATGAGCGAACATGTGTTATTTGATAGTTTACTTGTCTAAAATGACAATAATAATGACAGGCATAACTGTCATGTGTTAGATAAACAAATTTAATTCATTACTCTGCCCATTGGCCGGATAGTCTTAGCAGCTAAGGCCAATACATGAAGAAAAAGAAGAAGAATTATTTACTCCATCCATTTATTTTTAAACCCCAACGTAAAATGTTAGGCACGCCTTTGGGATGCCAATTTAAATGGGACATGCATTTTTATGTGACTTGGACTTATGGTGTCTTCGACTTAAATGCAACATTCATTTTTATTCGACTTGGACTTATGGTGTCTTGTGCATTTCCATTGGTAATAGCAATTTGAATACCTTTTCTATTCAAGATGATTGTATGGTCCACGTTGATGTCGTAGGTATTGAAGTCGAATTTAAATGATATTCCATTTTTTTGTTACTTGCGTTTCCGTTACACTTCGATGTCGCCTACATCAATGTGACAATAAAATTCAAGTTGCATTTGAATGGCACTTGGAGGCCTGCAGTTGTAATAAACAGTTAATGATGACTTCGCAATAAATGAGTTGAATGCCGTTTCTTTTCTATTCGGCTTTATAACATGATATCGCAGGTATCGAAATCTAATATAAATGTTGTTTTATTTTACTGTCAATGGAATATCTCGTGCAGTCTACTGTCATGCACATCAAAGTCACAATTAAATTCAAGAAGGATTCAAATAGCACTTGAATTTCCAAGTCATATGAGTAGATGTGACATCAAACGAGTTCTCTTATCACATGTATATTTATTGCACATGAAGACTTATCATATTGCAATAGTATGAAATGATAACAATGCATGTGAAATGGAAATGGAAGTATTGTGTGCCATTGGATTTGTCGATGATAGGAGATGTGATGTTAGAAAATCAGACACCAACATATCATGTACAAAAAAAACAATATCCCATAGGAAGAAAAGTATACAATTGAAATTTAAAATAGATCGATAGGCTCATGTGACATGAAAATAAGAGTTAACATTGCTATTAGCAATGAAATTACCGCCAACGATAATAATATCTATTTCATTTATATTAAGTGAAGTGGCATAAAATAGAAGTGACATTTAAATTGGAGTTTACGGTCATGTCGAATAAAAAATAAAACGGCGTGCCATAGGGAAGAGAATCACAATATTACACGCAGGATCAGAAAATGGTTGGATCCCAAACGCTATGTGGCTTTCTGCCAAAAATATTAAGGAGTCTTGTGTTGATCATCACGAAGATACGACAGCAGAGCTTTTTGATGGTTTAAGAATTGTCTGTTACCCAACATTCCGCCAAACAGCGTTATAGTAATGGACAACGCAAGCTATCATAGTCGACAATTGCAAAGAATTCCTGGCTCAAAGAATACGAAATTGGAGATTCAAAACTTCATGGCTGCAAATGACATATATTTTGAGGAAAATTATACAAAAAAAGAACTTTTACAAGTGCTGCAGTCATTTTCTTTAAAAAAAACGTATGTTTGTGATACAATTGCAGAAGAATTGGGACATACAGTGTTACGACTACCTCCTACTACTGCGTGTTCAATCCCATAGAGCTTATGTGACACCAACTTAAATCGAGCGTGCGCGGAAAAAATACTTCGACTTTAAGTGGTAGTGTGGTAGAATTGATTAGGAACTGTATGAATGACATTCCTACCGAGAGTTGAAAAAGTTCTGTCATGTTATAAATGTTGAAAACTCGTACCTTTCTGTAAAATCAATTGCGCCAATTATAATTAATTTAGATGAGGATAGCGATAGCGACACTGAACTAAATATAGAATAGAATTGTAACATTTAAATAAATTACTTGCATATCTCCTACATTATGCAAAATTCAAATTTCTTAAGTTCGACCCTGTAGCACATTTGCATCTTTTACCAGATGATTTTCTACACAATGGGATTAAATCGGGTAGTTTATTGCAGTTAATAAGCCAATACCATTTACTGTGAAAAATACTATACATGTCTATGTCAGAGGGACTGCAATTAGTTCATTGGTCGCCCATTAAATGCAATTGTTCACACTTGCCCAGAATTCACACTTACCCGAGCTGACTATACATCGTATAAATTTCAACTTTTCAAATCACTAGACCGTAATCAAATTCCATTTTTTTACAAAGGAAGGGTTGTAGTGCCGCACAACAAAGATTGAAATGTGTTCTATAATTCTGTCTTAATACATTTTTTTGGACCTCATCATTGAACCGTATTAACTGGAAAAACCTGTTTTTTTCATTGCACTGGTCTAATGACTGCGCTCATCTATCATTTATTTTACAGCGATAGATGAGTGCAATAAAATATTCAATAAAGGGTTGACAATTACATTAGCAAGGAAAAAACATTGTACGTAAGTCGTACAGAGAAGTGCTTATTGCACTGAGGGCCTCATTTGACAATTTCATTTCGCTTCGTGTGATAAACACTTGTTGCACGAATAACCATTGACTTTTCAATGTTCATTTTCGTATTCATATTTATTTTCATCCCACATATCTATCGTTCTTCAATGAAGCGTTTGTTTTGACGGAGACGCAAAAAAAGTATTGCATGAAACTCATGCAAAAATTGTATATTGCACATGTCGCCTGCAATAAACACTTTTTGCATAAATAACTTGTTCTTTATGTTTATTTTCGTACCCATTAATTTTTTGACAAATCGCATATTTTCACGGTATAATGAACTTACCGTTAAAATTTCCAGCCAGTTTTTCAAATGTTCATTACCATCATCTCCTTCCACGTCCATTATCAATTCCCTGATATCGATCGCTCTGGGTTGAGGCATCGAACACGGAAACCGAGAAGCACTGACTCGTTTAGAATGATGAAACCATTTGTTTCTCAAATCACTTTTCGTCCTATCGCCCAGTACTGCCAATAAGTAATATAACATGATAATGTACTTCATTTTGATGAGGAGTGGTATTCGAGTATCAAGTTAGATGAATAAAGCAGTAGGCCTCAACTCGTTACAATAAGTAATGAATCGATTCCCCATAAACACCTTTATTGTTATCAACCTTTGACGTGCATTCCCATTTCTTGGTATTCCACAGAATTTCCGTCCAAACAAATGAAACTGTGATGGGGAAACTCGGTCGGACATTTTTTATTGATGACACCTACACCACCGTTATACATATATATATATATATATATATATATATATATATATATATATATATATATATATATATGTATACGTTTTTTATATATATATATATATATATATATATATATATATATACGAAATATTTCAAAATACGTTACCTCAAAAATGCGGTGATGTTGATGGCGCCTACTGATGTATTCATTCATTTGATATTTTTGTAATCAAATGTCAACACCACTATATTGATATATTATGTGCAATAAAGGAAGGTCGAAACATTATACTGATTTTGAAATCAATGACGTTGAGCAATGTACATAGAATCACCTGGAAAGAGGTTATTCCAATATTGCACTTTCTTGAAGGTCATCCACAATTTTTTTACAAGCTGAATACTTTCTCGAAGTGGGGTTCTATTTGACTCCTCTCCCATTGAAGTACACTGACACATACCTAGATCTAGACCGCAACCAGGTATTCATGGGAAATGTTCCTGTCAGTATCTAAACATTGAAAGGCGCCCCTCTGCTCGATTGGCTACATTTAGCCAAAAAAATTATCGAAATATTTTCCTAAATACGGACTTGACGTGAACATAGAATTGGTCGTAGAAAATCCTACCTGCCACCTTCACTTTTGAAATTATGAAGGCCGAACGAAGTTCACATGGAAATGCATCCTTTTTTATAGATATTTTGAAAATGGTGTGACATTTTTTCGTTGTCAAGAAAGGAGTACCAACTTCTTTCAAAAGGGAGTTTTGTTACACCTTGTTGGAAATATCCATAATGACAACTTTCTGTAGGTTTTGCTGTAACGAAGACCATGAGATATGGATTGAACGTTTTTGTATAATACAAATACAATGATGTTGTCGTAATATAGATTCAAATAAACGCAATTTGCAAACTCAGTTATGGAATACCTAATGTCATAAAATCTTAGAATTTCAAAATTAATATCTTCGACTCCTGGAGAATAACGACTAAATCTTTGAGTCGAATCTACAACATCCTTACAAATCCTACTTTGAATGTGATTCAGGAATCCTTGACCTTTGCATATTCGATTATCTAGGCCAATATTGCATGTAATCGTAATTGTGATTCGGATATCTCCAGAATAACTAGATCAGACACAACCTTTGGGTAATCAATTTCGATCATTTCTATGATGGACAAAAGGGCAGGTTGGGCATTTGCATATGGCGAGACTTATTGCTGATTGTACGGGCCTCAATGAAGATAAGTTGGCCTTTCACAAAATGAGATAACACTTTTCTCTCGGAAATCGAAATTTGAAACAAAAATGCTTGTAGATTCCTTTCTGAATCAAAAAAAAACAAAAAAAAAAGATTCCTGAAAATTGATGAATTCCGAAAGAAAGGGAACCAAATTTCATACATATATGCAAGATGACTTTTCCGGGTTTTTATCCGTTTGGCATCTTCTGATTTGTTCGTTCTATAGGGAGAGGTTAATGATATAATCATCAAGAAGATCGGATCAATTCCTAATTGAGGAGAATCATTATAAATACCAATTCATTTGGTGAACAGACTAGAGAAATCTTTGCTTTGTCTTGCTTGGTTATTTCGTAAGGGGAGTGATTGACCAGGACGGTATGGACAGATATTCGAATTTTCATCCAGGAGCCTCCGTGCAGAGGATCCCTTAAGGCTGAAAATCATAAGCAGACGTCATGGTGTAGTCTATCCGAGGACTTCAGCTTGGCCCTATAGGGCTCATCAGCACGGCGATGACCGCATTCGAACAAACTAATGCTCGAATGCACCATGACTTGTACTGAAATTTGTCAGTTGGCTCATCCCTCCACGGTACAACGGAGAGCGTGAACTAATCGCCAACTCGTGGTGGATTGACGAATGAAATGATCTGATGGAAGTGCCCGGCATAGGTCTGTAATCTGCAAAAATTGCGAGATTCACGAGGTGCGTCTGAAACCGAAGTTCTATGCTATTACTCTTGTGTGTTGTTGTCACTTTTGTTGACAACAAGCCCAGCAGATGCTCACAGAATATGGTTTTTCTTCGATCATTCGACGTTATTATCAGGAGATGTTAGACAAATATATGTCATTACAGTCCTGGCTGGTTACCCCTCTTACAGAATAACCAAGCAAGACAAAGCATTGACTTCAATTGTCTGTTCTCCGTCAGAGATACTGGCTTTTCATTATAACTCCTCTTTCAATATTTGTTGGACCCTGAACTCTCTCACAAGATGATTGGTTAGTTTTCATTAATCAATAATATCAATAACCGCCCTCTGAGATGTCTTGCCCATTCAGGGGAATGTTGAATTGGATGTTATTCACGGATCTTCTTCTAGGCGAAAACTGTTTCTTCAGGGTTTATATCCGTTGATGGTCTTCTTCGGTCGTTCGACGTTTCGAATTCCATTTCGAAGCCATTATCAAGAACTGTTAGACAAATATATGTCAATACTATCCTGCCTAGTTACCCCTCTTACGGAATAACCAAGGAAGACAAAGCATTAACTTAAATTGCCTGTTCTGCATCAGAGATACTGCCTTTTCATAATACTTCTCTCTCAATATTTGTCGGACCCTGAACTCCCTCACAAGATGATTGGTTAGTTGGTTAGTTTTCAATTAATCGATAATATCAATAATCGCCCTCCAAGACGTCCTGCCCATTCAGGTGGGATGTAGAATTGGATGTTTTTCACGGATATATATATATATATATATATATATATATATATATATATATATATATATATTGATAGGTAGTCTTTGCTGACTAGTTAGGTACAAACTAGTAAATATTGGGGAGTGCAGCACGTCAAAAGAAAACTCTTTTAAGTATGTCCAAGCTTTCGGAAATATATTTTATTCCATCATCAGGGAAACTATAGCTTGTCCAATCCAACTTGGCACAGAACTGAGAACGCATATGCCCAGCAATCTATGTGAAGTATACTTAGATAAAAAAACACCTATTATATGTGTTCACTGTGTTGAAATTAATACCTAGGTGTTACTTGTTTCGTCATGGTCTACACTACCAATCTGCAACTGGAAAAGTATCTGAGTTTGTGCCAAGATGGATTGGATAAGCTGTACAATGAACATTACATGTGAACTCTATAATATTTAGGTGCATGATCACTTACACTTATGTGAGGATGTATGACTTGATGGTACAATTCAGCATGATGACATTCATGATAATGATGAGAAGCAGTGAGCATGCAGATGAGTTAAAATAATCGTAATTATAGAACGTACACATTGAAGTACAAGTACAAGTTAAAATATAATTAAAATCTAGTCGAACATGTGGTCGAACTTAGAATGATAGGTTAAAACGTCAAAAGTGAATGGACAGATGACAATATCATATTGTCATGTGTCAGGTCAAACAAATCAATGGTGCCAACTGATTGTTGGTGCTACTGTTGATATGTAAGAATAATTATTAAGGTTCGTTTGCACTGTGTTGAAAATGTTATGGGCAGTTGAATTAAATTGGGCGATAATTGGGAAAAAAGTTGAAGTTATGAATTTTATAATGATACCAAAGTTTGTTCATTAATGTTTACTGGAGCATTGTCCAGAGCCAACAAATAGGAGTAAATCTCACTCAAATTATTAATGTCAGTTTTTTTGTTTATACAATTAGGTTCTTGATGAATGAAAGCCATTTCTAGGAAGGTTCTTTTTGTCAGGTGTCAAGTCATACATCCTCACATAAGTGTAAGTGATCATGCACCTAACTATTATAGAGTTCACATGTAATGTTCATTGTAGTTTCCCTGATGATGGAATTAAATATATTTCCGAAAGCGTGGACATACTTAAAAGAGTTTTCTTTTGACGTGCTGCACTCCCCAATATTCACTATATATATATATATATATATATATATATATATATATATATATATATATATATATATATATATATATATATATATATATATATATATATATATATATATATATATATATAAACAGATTATCCAAATTCTCTGGTTTATAACAATTTGCATTCAATTCGAAATGCCCACCACAAGACAACTAGCTGTTTCTGGTTTTGGCCTTCATCAGCTGTGGGTTGGCAAAGTCCTCGTATCGAAGACAAATCGTGATAGATGACCAGATATACATATATATATATATATATATACATTTATATTTATTATACATATAAATATATATTATATTAATATTATATTATATTGTTGTTGTTCTAAAATTGTTCGTTTTCGTTAACCAGCTGACGAACGTCAACCCTCAGAAGTCGAAACTTGTGCGAGCAATGGATCAACGAGGCCTTACTTTTTAACGTGCGATTACCCAGCACGGTGGCCCGGCGAGGATTCGATTTTTTGGAAATAACGATTCGGAATAGAATCACCTTTCCAATGATATATCAATATCATACTTTCAATTCAAAATCTGCAGGTATAATTGAGATTTCATAAAAAAACACTATTTGGATTTCCCTCGTAACGGAACATTTTCATGAAAGTATGCTATGGAATATTGAACAATAATATCATGTGATTAACAACAATTCATGAACAAACTTTTCAGACAATATTTTTTATGCAGATTAGCTATTTTTAAAAATAAATTTTTCCTTATATTTCAACATCAAGTCAATCATTTTTTGAATGCTCATATTTCAACATCAAGTCAATCATTTCTTAAATGCTAACATAGGAATTTTTAAATTCGGTTATAAACTCCAGTACAATCCATGTTTGGTATTTCATTATGTAATAGGGTATCTCACCAAATTCAAATATTTCTTAGCGTTTGAGAAATGATAGACTTGATGTCGAAAAATAAAGTAAAATTAAATTTTAAAAATATTTAATCCGCATAAAAAATATTATGTGAGAAGTTTTTCCATGAAATATTGTTACTTATATGATATTATTCAATTTTCAATTGCAAACATTCATGAAGATGTTTCGTTACGAGTGGAATACAAAAAGTAATATTTATAAGATATCAACTATATCAGTAGAGTTTGAATTGAGTGTATGATTGTGATAAATCATTGGAAAGGTAATTCTATAATCAATCGTTATTTCCAAAAGAAATTATACTTTCCCTTTGAAATATGAAAATTGGATGCGCTTCCGGTCAAACCGGAAGTGTCATATATGGTTTGATACTTGCTAAATTGTACATTTATGATATCAATTCAAACTACTGAATTTGAAATAAAACTAAAAAATGAAAACGAAGATACAGGGAATATATTGGTGAGAATTCTAGGTCCTTCATTATTATTTTGTTCGTGAGATTGAGCTTTGTTAAACCTATCCAGTTGTGAATTTTCTATGAAATTATTCAAATCCTCTGGAGTTCCAGTCATATTACTTATCAGCATTTACAGCTAACAAAAAAGGACCATATAACAATTGTGAAGATGAAAGACTGTCTTTCACGGCCGGTGTTAATACATCGAAAGTTTTTCAGGCCGAAAAACTTGCGATTTAATTGTGGAGATATTGAATTTATTTCGCTGGAGATAAAACGATCCCAATGAAAATCGACAAATGGGTTGAATTAATTTAAACTCATTCAGTCTATTAGAACAAGTCTAACATGTCGTCCTGAATAACTAATCATACTCGGAATGAAAAAAATTCAATTCAATGAATGTGTTCATAAATAATTACATAAAAATCTGTTATCAGTTATTGATATATAGCTGCAATATTTTTGCTATCGGTTGAATGACGGATGTTCTTAAAATTATCTATCATTGGAGAGACCAGAGTCGGTATCAACGGAAATCTCGAAATCTATGAAAATTCATTTAATGTTTATTTCATTCGAATCGTATTTCATGTTTTGTCTTAGTTCATGTTTATCGATGTAAGTGGGGTAGGGCCAGTACAAGATCGACGAATACAGATCATATTCCAAATAATTCTGAACTAACTGATTTCAAAGAATTGAGGAAGAATTACGACAGATTGTACCACACTGACATTTGGAGTATTTCAAAAGTATTTTGGAAATTAATGTCTACGACATTATAATTATCTCGCACAACTAGCTCTCAGGAGGACTCGTAAAATCAATCAAACATCAGTCAATTTTCTCTATTAAGACAGGCATACATAATGCAATTGGCGTGCAATGTAAGTGCCAGGAAAGTCCAAAATGTATGTGCTTGCGCATGTGCAATTTCCATGCAAGTTTTAAAAATAGTGTTACATTTTTGTCTGAGTTCGAAAATAATTGGTCTTCTCCAAATCACATAGCCGTATAGGAAGTCATGGGCGTAGTGAAAGGGTTTCATTGTTTTTCAGAATTGTTCTTGATCGTCAAATTAGTAATAATAGCATCGGCTCTATTTTTCATGCAAGTTTTATGCAATTTATATTCATACGGTGATAACAACTTTACCAACCTTCAAAAGCACTATTATTATCATTTAAACTATTTTCTTCGTTTATATTTCTTGTATCGTGTTGTGTTGAGTAGGCTCCATCCCTCTTGGGAATGTTTTTGGTCATTATTATGGAAGAAGGGACGAAAAAAGAGAATAGGTATAATTGTTCATAATTTCATATTTTATTTGATGAAGGGATGTTGGCTAGATTGTCCAAATAAATTACAATCTCACTGAAATTTAATGTGCACGACAAGAGACATGTAGTAAATTTCCCTCCATATCACGAAACTCGCTTATATGTATGCCTATCTCTAAGCAATTCTAGTCATTTTTATGGTGGCAACAATCAACCTCAACTTCAGAAACACTAGAATTATCTTCTAACCCAATTTCTTTATGTTTATATTTCTTGTATCGTGTTGTGTTGAGCAGGTATTATCCCTATTGATTGAGTGTTGTTGGGACAAAATTAGAGATTTCGATTTCAATTATTATTTCATGTAAATTCATTCGATGAAGTGATGTTGGCTATAATGTCAAAACAAATCATAATTGCACTGAAATAACATAATGTAATGTGCGCGGCAAGAGATATGCAATACATTTTTTGCATATCACCAAACTTGCTTACCATAATGGATGTTTTTCAGGAGAAAAAAATTTGAAACTCATCGTTTATACTTGAAGCAATGCCAAAAATGTATGCGGTTTCCACGCAAATCGTGTAAAATATGAACTCAGATTTTTATTCAAATTCCATATAAACTCGAACTTCCAAACCTTTATTTCACACTTTTTTCGTTTGGAAAATGGAATCAATTGCCCTAACATCAAATTGATATTACTCGCACTCAACGTAAGTTTCGCCAACAAGGTCAGCAAATTATTTTTTATATTATTACATATATTTTTCAGTATCATGCCAAAATGCTACATAAATTGTGATTTCAATATTGTAATTAACTCTTTCAAAAAATTTGTGACATAGGTATATTGGATGATTAATATTGAAAATTTCATTCAATATAACTAGATTCGGTGATTTTGGTAATGATGTCAAGCTATATTATACTAATGTACCGAACAATATGCAGTTTTAGTGTGTTGAGATAATCTATATCAGTTCGACTTAAATCACTGACTATACATCTATATTGGTATTGGTCCAACATGAAATCAGTATTCAGCTAATATGATGTTCTAGGTGAGTTCGATCACCCCAGCCTATAAATTTGGAATATATAGAAGCACTCATTGAACGGACAGACTAACTGCGGCTTACCGAACTATTCCATATGAAGAAATGAGAAATAATGAGTAACCACGAAACAAAAAAGGTTTCTGATCGAGTAAAATTCACCTCCTCATCAAAACTCGCCAATCTCGAAGTGAATGGTGAAACGGAAGAATACATTTTTCAGTTAGTTGAACAATTTACAGCTATAGGGGCAATATTGACGAAACACTACCCAGCAAGCACATCTGAGACATGACATCCTTGCGGAGCTCACGATTAGGTAACACTGTATTATTACTTTTGTTTGGTTGTTTTCACGAGCGGTTGGAACAGAAATACACAATACACTACTCAGTGTTCACAATTTTATTTGCCAACATTTCGGCGATTGATTTCCGCCTTCCTCAGAGCTACAAAGATGGAAAAAGTTGTACGTATATACATGCATAAAGTATTATCAGACAAACTTCCGTTCAATACCACCGAGTGAGTGTACTCACCCAATTGTGGTAGGTAGGTGGTATTTTATATTGGAAGTTTGTCTGATAATACTTCATGCATGTATATACGTACAACTTTTTCCATCTTTGTAGCCCTGAGGAAGGCGAAAATCAATCGCCGAAACGTTGGCAAATAAAATTGTGAACACTGAGTAGTGTATTTCTGTTCCAACCGCTCGCGCTCGTGAAAACAACCAAACAAAACTGATCTGGACGTGAAAATTATCTTTATTATTAATTTGTAACATCGCTTTGACGCATACATTGGTATATTGTTAGGGTTATATCGGTTTTTTGGGGTCCAAGAGTCCAAGGGAAACCACTATCGTCATGAGAACAATGTGATATCTGCTGCCGAATATGTTTAACGGAGCTAGTGCAATTGCATCGCAGAACTTATCGTAATCACGTCGCAAAGGGATGTCACCTGAGTGCGGCATTGCGACATGTGAGCGACGAAAATGCAAGTTCCCTGCAACAAGTTTTCGGACATCAAATGTTAGGTCTTGATATCGCAGAGGTATTCCAGCGATGTAGCTGTGTTGGCTGGGTAGTAGATATTATTTTGTACTGTCTCCCTTCAAAATATAATTTTATTGCAATACTAGAGAACAGACCGTAAGAAGAACTCAAACTCCATTTCGTCGAAAGAAAGCTGATTGATGGATACAAAAGGATAAAAGTATGCTATTCCCATACTAGCGAGTTCTGGAGCACAAATCTGAAGTCAAATCGCTACACTCCCGTTGGTTTGAAAATCACGATCCTTTGAAAGTTAGAAAAATGACATATCCTCCTAACTTTCATCACAATGTTTCCAATCTCTATGATCCCTCAACATTCGTCTCCACCTTCTTTCAATACTTCCTTACTTTTTCATCAATTATTCCCACCTCCAATGAGAAATTCCGATTTGGAATTCTGAAATATGTTTTGAGTAGGTTTGAAGAACGAAATACCGAAAAAATTAAAATCCTTCAGTGTTATGAAATTGAACATTCTATCTTCACAGATTTCACGTTATTCAGCATATACAGCAATATTATGAAGCACTTGGCTGTTCCAAAATGGAGAACTACTCTACCTCTTGTAGAGGTTTCATTCATTGACGTTAAAATGGAAGATCGATGAATTCCCATCGTATGTAATCCTGAATATTTACAAAAATCAGTCGTCATTATCTCAAGTATTTGCAATCGTCCTATAGAGATACGAAAGATTCATCAGATGTTGCATTAATTTTGTGAAAAAAACACACATTATTTACTTGTTTCCAACAATGATTACGTTAAATATCACATTATACTGTTTCTCTAAAACACTAATAAATTTTAGTACCGGCTCTGCGGACGCTGATTCCAATAAATGTTTATGATTTACAATAAATGGAAAGTTCAAGCCAAGTTCATATGTCTGACTCCGTAATCTAATTTTGAAAAATACTAATAAAAGAACAGTCTACTACTGAATAGCTCGACCACATCCAGTGCGTTGTGGTATCAACGATGAGTTGGATCGTGTGCAAAAAAGCTTTGAGAAAATCGATACTCGCCTTTCTATATGTGATGTTTGTGTTCTGTGGCAGTTGGAATTTAATTGCTCTGAATATATCGGACATGAAGTGTAATATGCCATGTGGGGATCCTAAACCTAGAGCGCTCCTGGTCAGAGAGTTAGTGGGATTGGGGAATCAAAGTCAAACGTCTCCCTATATGGCCATATTTCATAGGTAGGAATCAACTTCTTATCGCAAAATGCTTGAAGTGATAAAAAGTTTCTATTTTCTTCCCTTGCTGATATATCGTTGGTTATTCCGTAGAAGTGATTAATAGGAACAGTATCGACAGGTATTTGTCTAACAGTTCTTGGAAATGACTTCAAAATAGAAGTTGAAACGTCGAACAATCCATATGATGGACGCACTACCCCGGAGAAGAATATGTATTCCTGAAATTTTGTGAAAAAAATCAGTGAATATTGGGAAATGCAGCAGAAAGAAAACTTAAGAAAACTCTTAAGTATGTCCAAACTTTCGGGAATATATATTTTTCTATCATCAGGGAAACTTATATGAGAATGGTTGACTGGATGGTACAATTCGACATAATGAAATTTATGGTATTGATGAATCAGCAATAAAAATTGTAGATATGACGGTGAATAAAATAATCGTTATAATTAAAACGTACACATCAAAAAATATTGTTATTTTATTCGCCATCATATTCACAAGGAAAAAGTATATTTCCGAAAGCTTGGACATACTTAAAAAAGTCGAGCTTTCGGAAATATTTATTTCCTTCATCAAGACAATCTGAAAGGTGTAGAAAAAACAAGTTTGAGACGAAACAAAATTGAAAAATGAAAGGTCGTGGGTACTAACAACTTGAAATTGTAAAAAAAGTAAGAAACGATACACCATATATGAAGAGTAATTTATCATTGAACGCCATTATAATAAAATGGAAAAACTTTAAAATCATTTACAAACATTTTTTATACAAATTACATTGAAAACTGTGAAAACTTGAAATGTGAGCACCTGTGGCAGGTTATCCTTACTAACTTTTTTCAGATTGTTCAGATGAGGGAAATGAGTCTATATATTATACACTTTGAGTAGGTGGCCAAACTAAAAAGGGATGATTCTTTGAGTAATTTAAAGACAAAAAGTTCGAATAAACATGAGTCCGGTATTTCTTCGTTTTCAAGATACAGGGTTCATCGAAGGATGCAAAGGACATGCAATAAAGTGATTTTTATTTCTGATCACAGAGCAAGATACAAGAAAAAAAAAAGATAAAAAGTTATAGTTACAGTAGCTCATTGCGAAAAAAATAACAGAATTGCAAAAATAGGTTTCCGCGGTCAATTCTATGTAATGATCGAATTCGAGTTGAACAGTGTATATGAGTTTGATGTTCGAAAATTCAATTCAATTGGCCGATACTCACTGACAATGACCCATTGTCAGTGGGTCAGTGGTCGAAATTTTCGTTTTCATTTCATTGAAACTGAAAAATTACTTCCAATAGCATTGGAAATAGTTTCACATAGTTTCTTGAAATTCAATTCAGTACGGAAATGAGATTTATTTGTGATTATTTCAAGTTATTTGAGATATCGATTGATTTTTTTATGTATTTCTTCAAGTTTTTTCTATAGTGAAGATGTTTTCCCAATGAAAAAAATTACCATTGGATCCACTGAAGAACATTTTATTCAATCGCAAGAGTCTGGGAAAAAATGACTTTAATTTTTTCATTTTGTTTCACCCCTTCGAAAAAATTGAAAAGATTCCTGAATATAGAGGAGTATAAAAGACAATATCTCACAAAATTTGGTGAGTAGCACTTCTTCAAAAGGGGTTGAAAGATGAAATCTTCTTGTTGATTTTATTCTTTCTTTTCGTTTGTGAATCATAACGAAAAGTTTCATTCATGTTTCTACTTTCATTATTTGAATCGACAATCATCATGATTTTGAATTTTTATAATGAAAAAATTTTAAAATGGAGTTTTTTTAACTGAAATACCGTTTGGGAAAAATGAACTGTCCTTGAGCAACAGAACTCTGAACCTGTACTTCAGAAAATGGATGAGAAAACGGTAAGATGTCATTTTTAAAAACTAGTGTGTTATTCTTCGAAGAGGTTTGTGGTTTCTATTTCGTAATATCATCCAAATGCGTCTGTGTACAAAATAGCGACGATTTAAGCACTTCATGAATTCTGATGGGCAGAATGACATTCCGATTGAAATTAGGTGGTGTCAGGAAAGTTTCAAGAGGCCGGCAAAGTGTTTTGCCAACTTCGTCTTCTTCCAAGTGAACAATTGGTCGCTTTCCAAACTGGAAGTAGGTTAGAAATGACCATATTTTTGAATGATTCAGAGTCCGAAGTTGAAGTTTTAAACTGTGAGTTATTATAGTTCAGGCAAATTGACCAATAACAGTGTGCAACCTCACCTCGTAGTATACCTATTGTTTTCACAGTTTTGCATTCAGATTCTTGTAATATTTTCTAATTTTTTTAGAACAAAAAATTTTTAAAGGAACATGTGCATCATCTATAAATCGCCCTAAAATTCCTGAAGTTTGGACTAACTTTCACCACAAGTACTCCAATCCGCTGGATCCTACCGAAATATCCACGTTCTGCAAATTTTATCCAAATGCTTTGGACTCTTGAGTCATCAACAGATTTCAGGATTTAGCATCAAAAGTTTTTGTCGACTCACCTTCCTGTACTTTCCGATTATCAATATTTTCATTCACGACATTCCTTCAACTCCCTGAAATACTCCTGACAATTTTGAAATATTCAGAATGATCGAAACTTTTGCTCAAAACTCCTTGTAAAAATGTTTTTGTCTGCTGCCGCATATTCTCGAACATGTTCACTTTATTGTTGGTTTTCCTCTCATGACACCCTAACTTCCTTTCCAAAACACTGCAGTAGTAAATAACATTGTGTTCCATCAAAATCTTAAAATTAGAAAGATGACTATCGTGTTACGTCATGTATGCAATCATAATTGAAGAGTATTGCATGTCCATGAACACCCCGGCTGTTGATGGTTTGTAAGTTGTTCCAAAGACATGTAATGAAGTGGTTTTTATTTTTATTTCTTTCTCAAAAACAGAGCGAGATACAAAAAAAATGTGGAAAAAACTGTAGTTTCAGTAACTCAATGCTAAAAATATACAAAAATTGCAAAAAATTAGTAACGCACATTTTGTTGGTCGAAGATATTGATTAAGGTACCTTCCTGGACATAATTATTTCAATCAAGTCATGGCCAAATCAGATCCTCAATCCCCCAATTCCACCGCCAAATTTTAAAGAAATCGGCTGAGGGATGACTGAGGGATAATTGAGATTTTCATGAAAAAACGTATTTTATTTCAGTTTTGACACCCTGTATCTTAAAAACTAAGTATAACTAAGACATAATTATTTCAATCTAGTCATGTCCAAATCAGATCCCCAATCCCCTCAATACCACCGTCAAATTTGAAAGAAATCGGCTGAAGGATTATTGAGATATTCAGGAAAAAACGTATTTTATTTCAGTTTTGACACCCTGTATCTTTAAAACTAAGCATTGCTGATCCTATGTTCATATGAACTTTTTGTCTTAGAGTTACTCTCCTCTGAGTTTGGTTACGTACCTAAATAACAGCCTGTATGTCAAGTTGCGATAGATTTCCGTTGCATTAATATTTTTGCATTATTTGTTGGTTGTCAGTTACTTGGGTAGACATGTTTTTTTATACAGAAGCTGCGGCTGCGATTATTGCTTTAATTCAACATTGTACGAACCAAACTTATGTCGATGACATACTGTGTTCACGAAGTACAGTGCAGCAAGTTCACAATCGTTTTCTCGAATCAGGCTCATGAGTCAAACTCCAGGAATAGATTGAATTCAGCAAATCTGATTTCAAGAAGACCACAAGACCAGAACTTACTGGAGAGCATCGTGTCACCCGAATTTGTTGAAGATCATCGAAATTGGACTGAAAATGATTAGAGGCATATTCTACTTAGAGATGAATGAAGAAAACGCTTCAGGTCACCAAGCAATGGTGTGGCGTGGAGTGTGGAGCAGATCGATGTCAAGCTAAATGTACATTCAGTCTCAAAAAAAGCTTTCAAAGAGGTTCGGTTATGATGTGAGCTGGCATTTCCATGAAATTACGCACCACTTCATTCTCAGATATGCTGAAATTTGATTTGTTGAACAAATCTAGTGTAGTACTTCCGGACAATACCAAACAACATACCAAAATCAAAAGAATAAAAAGCTTCTTTTCAATATGTGTGGGGTAAAGGGGGGAGTAGATGGAAACCGAATTGAAAACCCGCACAGGGTCCATAATTCCGACGAAAATAATTAGCAGCGAACAGAAAGGTTTCATTCTAAATTTGGAAGAATGATATTGTTACGATTTATCCTTGGGTTCAATGATTAAAACTTCAAACAACACTTCACTACTTTTATTACAACTTTCTATCACAACAAAATACAATACAATCGCTTAAATTGCTCCGCTAACTTCCCAATGCTTGGTACTAAAACTCTCTGTACTAAAAATTCTGCCGTCGTAGTGAGCGGCTTCCGTTTATATAGCCGCTCAAACAGTGGAGAATCCTCCAGACAAATCCCGATAATCGAATATTCTGGGTGAGCCACGATCACGCAGGTACAATCTTCCCTCAAACCGTCACACCAATTTGCATCCATAGGCGGCAGGGCCGGCGCAAGGACATTTCGTAACAATATAAAAATCAGTAACCATATTTGTCTACTATCAACTCGCCTAACTAGTTTAATGTTATAGTGTAATATTTTTTCAGGTGCGAGGAATCTGGATGTTGCAAGAAACAAAATGTATGTTATCCCCTCGAGTCACAAACAATAACAATACAGTATTATGAGAACACGAGTAAAGACAATCGAGTGAAATTCAAAAATGTTACTAATCACACAAACTGTTCCTGTCAGATACCACGACGTTAGCTGAAAAACTCCAGTAAAATCTGGCGAAGAATATAACACTTGAACCAGTATTATATATTGCATCATCAGAATGGCGGTTAAGCCAGCACGTTATTCGCTTCAGAAGGAGGAAGTGCTTGAGAGATCGCAATAGACCCCGATAAGAAGACACTAATCCTGTGGGCTGAATTCCATGTTTAATCGAGAAAAAAAAAATAAGTATAATGGAACTTGATAACTATAAGAACTTTGTAAAAAATTCATTTTTTCAATAAATGTGTTATTCATATTCTCAACTGCGAACACAGTTTTCACTTGACAAATTGTTACAGGGTGATCCTCAATAGTTGGAAAGTCTCTAATAATGAAAGTACATCTAGTATCATTTTTTTTCTGACTGTATTTCCCGAAGGCTTATCATTACCGGATCAGACAAAATCAGGAGCTGACTGTTGCTGAATGTTTGTAACCAGGCGATTCACTACCCTCTAAATATTTTCTCTTTTCATGTTCCCATGGCTCTCTTAACAGTTTACCAATGGAAAGAACATCTCCATGAGTGATTATAATATGTAGGCTGGTATCATATACATTACAGCTGATGGACTGGCCTTTAAGACAGTTTTCCATATAACACGATGGGGAATACATTAGGGAGAGAAAGGGTATGCACTTTGAAGTGATATTATAAAGGACAGAATGATAATCCTATACTTAAATAACTCCATCCTTCTTAACCTTCTTTCATCTACTACATTGAAGAAGGGATTCACTTGGAGGTTATACTTGAAGTTTTTCATCTTGCTCATTCCGCAGTCCTCTCTCTCTCTCTCTCTTAGGGCCAGTCCAGTAGTTGTTATCTCTATAGCTGGTATGCAATGTTAGAAGTTGAGCAGTATCTATAAGCAATCAATAATAACTGAATTTTTCGTAATTGATGTTGAATCCACATGATAGCAACTGAAGAGTCAAACTAAGTTTATAAATAAGATTTCTATCAGCATGTGTTTTTCTGTTGAGGTCGCAGAATCCCAAAAAAATTTCTGACTGTTGTAGAACCAAACCCTAGTTTGGTTTGATGGGTGATAATGCTAGTAATTGTTAATTCACCTTGAATTATTCTGAACATTGCTGTTTTTTTTATTTTCGGCTCGAGCTTGCTAAAAAATGCTAGAAAGGAAATTCCCATAACTAACAGATTTTCTACAAACTGACCAAATGCTATAGTCATTTCTTTGATAGGGTGCACATAGTGAGATTTGATTCATGTTTTTGATTAATTGTCTTTTTGTTCAATAGCTGAATTGTGTCAGTCTGAGCCATAATTTCAGATGCCGTTTATCAAAGTGCATCCCTTTCTTCCATCATTTTCATAAGAATTGGTCAAAAAAATATCTACTGAATAGCGGTTGGGAATTCTGCACAACGATGTTCATTTGATTTCTGCCGGAACTTCTGATAATTCAAAGACATCCAATAATCCGGTTATTGTATGTTCAGAAGATCCTGAAGGAAAAAGGTTGGCCATAATTTCTGTTACAGCTCGATACGAACCTAGCCTAGTGGTTATAATCTCGAATTATGTTTTCTCTACAATTTTCATCCTTTAGCCTTGTTCCGTGAAGAAATAGCTTCGTATGAAAGTGAAACAGCTGAGTAGCTTTCTGATGGTCCTAAACTCATCCTCGTGGCAAAAACCGGTTCATTGGTGTTCCATAAAAAACCGATATCGAATTTTTAACGACGTTTTCTTTAATTGCAGTGCAAGGAAGGAAAATATTATATTATTATTCAACTATTTGGTGTTTATTTTCAAAAAACTCCTTCATTCGATTCGCATGTTGCCACATTTGCCTGCGTTTCAGCAAATACTTTCTTGCAATTAATAATTTCCCATTGATATTTTCGCGTTTGCTGAAGGGGTTTGATCTCATACGTTATTCAAGACCAACACTATTTCAACCCGGTTTATATAACTCCATCATGAGAAATGTGTGTTCTCTGGAAGATATCTTAGGACATGGTCCCACTAATCATTTTTCTCCTCAATCGAACCAAATCGAAATTCGAACATATTGTTTGATATGGAGAATAAAAAAATACATCATTGACAGATTTATTTTTCCGATGGGCTGGTTCGCTCCAGGGGTGGACAAGCCCCAGCAATAGTTTTATAAGGAACCCTGCCACTTTGAAATTTGGATATATTATTATTTGTTATGGAGAATGAAGAAATACATCATAGACAGATCCAGTTGTCCGATGGGCTGGACTACTCCAGGGACGGACAAGCCCCAGCAATATTTTTATTTAGGACTCTGTCACCTTGAAATTTGAACATTTTGTTTGTTATGGAGAATAAAGAAATACATCATTGACAGATTCGGCTTTCCGATGGGCTGGACCGCTCCAAGGACGGACAAGCCCCAGCAATATTTTTATTAAGGACTCTGTCATCTAGAAATTTGGACATGTTGTTTGTTATGGAGAATAAAGAAATAAATCATTAAATAAATTCGAGAAACTGAATACACTTCTTAGTAATGAATGAATCGAACACTTTTGTATAAAGTGTATAATTGTGAAAATTCTTATTGTAAAGCGCTCTCGACTTTCGTCATCTTCAGTGCTCACCTGGAAGTAAATAGGTACTCTTGAAAGCTTGAAGGCCGGGTCCTGGAATTTTGGGTTTGAGTCGGAACTCAAAATTCCAGGACGCGGCCCTCAAGCCCGAAAATCTTGCGATGTAGTGAATACTCTGACTGAAAAGAAAGTTTTGTGAAAATCAAATTTGAGGTTATGAAAATTTGGAAAATTATTTGAGTACTTACTCGTCAGGCGACAGGAAGTATAGACATGAGGAAACAAAGAACAAAGTAGATTGTGAAATTTGATTTATATTACACTAATTAGGTCGAATGTATGAAGGACGACTTGCGACAGAATGTGTCAAGTCAAGTGTCATTTTAAATTGATGTAAAAAATAATGGGGTGCGTTTAGATACCCGCAGGACGAACGGCCGGACGAGAGTCACGAGAGTGTAGATTTTAGGTTTCCCTAACACATGTCATGTCCCACCCAAAGCACCCAAAGTACACTCTGACATCATGAACGATACGGAATGTGGTGTGTTACGTCATGCTTTATTTTGATAATGATTTTGCGTCAATAGTTTGTACTACAGTCAGTAATATAGTTATTTGTTATATGTAACATATTGCAGTAAAATATTGTTACCCCTCTCTCGTGGGTGGTAAAAAAGGGTTCCAATTGAACATTAGGTGTGTCGAAGTACCGGCTCTCAGCGGAGAGGGATGGTGGGTAAAAATATACTTCCAAATATGATTGAAGTCGATGCGTGTTTCCGTATAATAGGTACATCGATTCAACGATTCAAATTCGTGTTCTGGTGATTTACAAAGGATGATTCGAGTTGTGTATAAGGTTTGTAATTCTAATTCAGATCAGTAATCCTATTCAATAGGTAAAATTCAGCATAACGGTACTCACCGTCACGAACAATTGATGGCTAAATCGGTTGCGAGGACTAATGGTTTGACAACAGATGTCAACTCAGCATATTTTATGCCAGATTTGACATAATTTTATATTGTTTAGCATTTTTATTTGTTGTTTAGCATATGAAATAGTCAAATATAGGAAGTGAAACCATGTAACCAACTACCATTTTACTAACTTGCGTACGACACATAGATATTTTATGCTACGCCAGATAAGGTACATAGGTTACTGTTTTGGTAGGTCTGGAGAGGGTCCAGCGTACTATGCATTTGATTGGTCGTTTCTAAATTTTGGCGCTACTTACAGCCAGTTTGACAAATGTCGAATTCTGTTTTCAGAGTTGTTGTCAGATTTATATGCGGATATTTCTGTCTTTATCGTGTGTTTTTATAATGATTCTGATAGCTTTTACTGTGGACAATTAGTTTAAAGAATAGTGGTCGCATTATACATCAAAATGTGAAAATCATATTTGATTTGTAACTCCAAGTTTGAAAAAGGTTCAGCCACCTCATTCATAGGAATGTATGCCATGGGCGTGGTGTTGGTAGTTTAAGGAGCTTAAAGTAAACTATGGTAAAGGTAGCGAAGCCGAGAAGGGAAACGATGTACCATTGGAATGTGTATTACAAAAACAAACTAAGTGGTAAATTCAAGAATAAATCAAACCTCATTATGAATTCCACAGACAGTGAGTGGAGTTATAGAATATTTAGTTGAAAATTTTTTTTAGACTATCATTCGAAGGGGAAATTCCAGTTACTCCTCTAGAAGATTTAAAATGGCTTTTCCAAATGATTCAACTGCATCATCTTCAACCCTAACTGCATCAGAAACAGAGACGGAATATAAAAGGCCACATATCACAAGATACATATTAGAGTCTTCCCGCTTACTATTTGTTGGAAATCTGCTTTGAAGACAATGAAATCACAAGAAAAGAGGAATAGGTCTCAAGTATACAGAAGGAAATGGAGAATAGCCAAGAAGGTTCTCTTGAATCAAAGAGTAGTCTTTAACAATCAGAAAGGGCAAATTTTTCGTTTGAAATCGAGACTGGTTACTTACAAAAAAACAACACTAGTGAAATTTATAAATAACGAATAAAATCATTATTGGTCAAAACGAAAATATTTCGTAAAAGTCCTCTGACATGTCGATTGTTATGTTCAATTGTGCACCTATCTTTTACTTTCAAATATAATGTGGTCATCACTGTCTCAACAATAATGTCGTCAATATAATTTTGCAATGGATTTTTCAATGTTCTTTCATATTCGGTTAGAGGCTATCATTAAAAATCCAGTGATAGCAGGATTGATGAAATTGACTTCTAAGATATAAGCAAAAAACTTTCTCATTCACCTAATGAGCATGACAGAGACTAGACCAGATTCAAAGGGTTCGAAGTCTACATTGCACTTATCGAACATATGAGGAAGTTTTTTGCCCATATCTTTGAAGTCGTTTGAGATAATCCTATCAATCCTGGCATCCTCTACAACTCACGAAATTGATACTAAAAAATTTTTTTACAATACGAATTCATCACGAAACTTTCCAGCTAAAAGATGAAGTAGCTTGTAGAGTAAGAAGTTTGTTAACAAAAAATATACCGTTTGAAAATCAATAAAATCCATTTCTCAAAATCATAATGTTAAAAAATATATGGAAAATGAAAAATCAATATTTCGTAGAAGGAAATCTGCCAAAAGTGGCAACTACTATATACTATCAATAATTAGCAAATTCAATGTAATCTGTAAATAACCATACATTGAAAGTCAAATATCATTACTGAAATATAAACAATGTATCAATAATCAACAAATTTAATGTAAACATGTAAACAACCACACACTGATTGTCAAATATCTTTCATGAAATATATACAATGTTCATCAGCAAGTTTTTGATTTTTCGACGTATCTTTCAAGCTTTCATTTTCGAGTTTTTCGTTATAATAACGAGGTTTCATTGACATAACTGTTATTTTTAATGTCTATAGAAAGATTTTTATATATATGGATTTTTCAATTCACCTCACCACCACATTATCTTATATATATATATATATATATATATATATATATATATATATATATATATATATATATATATACATATAAAGAGAAAGTGTTATTTGCTATGAAGCAAGATGAATCAGGAAACTGATAAATAGATTATCAAATTCTCTGGTCTATCACAATTTGCATTCAATTCGAAATGCCCACCAATATATATATATATATATATATATATATATATATATATATATATATATATATATATATATATATATATATATATATATATATATATATATATATATATATATATATATATATATATATATATATATATATATATATGAGAAGTTATATTTATTTTTAACTGTTTACCGACCCTAATTCATCATAACCGATATGCAACTTGTTCATTTGTTTCAAGTTATACATGCCTCTGACTAATACTCAACCTTCAAAATTCCTAAAAAATATACGCCACTGGATCATAGTACGCTATTGCCCCTTCACCCCCTCTCTACTGTACCCCTCTAATAACAAACAAACGCTACAGGATGCCGTATCTAGCGAAGCATATAAGATCTATGTTACGACATTTCATGAGACATAAGGTGGCAACACTGGTTGCCAACATAACGACAGAGAATGAATATGTGGGCCCGCCTTCACGTCAAACGCTCTCTGTCCTAATTCGGGGATTCCCATACGAATTTAATATTCCATAGACAATCATCATTCGTTATCCTCTTTTCTTGTAATAAAAAAGTGAATTAGAATAAAATAGACCATAGTAGTTAGGTTAGGATTTTTCGAGCGTGAAATTCGAACTCATGTCCATCACTGAAACCTGTCCCCGTGTAAGGCTGGATTCAGACAGATCCAAAATTCGATCAGATAGCTTTCTGATTGATCTAAATTTAAATTCAGACCAATTTAGACCAATCAGAAAGCTATCTGATCGTCGTACGATCGGATTTCGGATCTGTCTGAATCCAGACTAAAATTTATGGCACTAAAAATTCTTCGACTTTGTCGCTTTTTCCTTCAGGTATTCAATCTCACTCCCTAACACTGCTTTTGCATGAAAAAGATGGAATAGAGTTTCCCTCATCCTCATCTGTCTGATGCAAAATAATTGAAAGAAATGGTATATTTTCTATGAATTTGTTAATATAATAATGCATTGCAGAATTTATGACACGTATGTCTTAGATTGATGAGTGGTAGATTACTGGTGGGGCAATAAAGTTATCACGATAATTCAAATCGACGTGTTTATATCAGTATGTAGTAAGCTGAAAAAATTGTTCTATTTCGAAAATGGTACAGCGTTTTGCTCCTGGATGTAACAAAAGCAATTGCAAAATGTTTGCAATTATAACAAAAGAATAAGAAGCAAAAATATGGATAAAAAATTTGGCTGTTAAGAATTTGGATGTAACTGATAGAGAAGTAAATTTGAAATACAACACATGCATAAAGAGTTCGAAGGAAAAAGTGATGAAATAAGAAGTGATGTACCCATTTCACCTTCTTATGAAGCACACACACACACACAGATTCCCTGAAATAACAAATGAGAGAAAAGAAAACCAAGACCACACTGAAACGTCTCAACTATCGCATTTTCCAATATCAGTATAGACTTTTAAATATATAAAAAAATAATGAATACATTTCCTCATGAGCCTTAATACATGAGATATTCATTCAAATAAAACTCTTTCGGTTTATGAATATTTTTGACCTTGTCCTTTTCAATTTTTTTAATAGCAACATCAGCAGTGGTCCATAAAACTAAGTAAAAATAGTCTCTTTCAGTACGGTGTAGCAGCCCCTGAATAATAATTATGATCTTTATTGACAGTAAATTCACCGTTTTCACTGAATGAAATGTCACTTTTCTTCAAATTATCTGCCAAGGTGTTGTGCCTCAAGGCATATGTCTGCCTCAACATTTGGGTCTACCTGCATTAGCAACAAATACTGTTCACTGTTTATAAATCATTTTTGAATTCATCAAGCTGTTCCTTGCTGGGTCTCTCTACTAGAGTATTGGCCTTTGCTTCCTCCAAGGCGCATTCGGCCACTGGGTCTTACTCCTTCCAATGGATCGAATGAATTCTGAATTGTTATTTCATTTCGTTCTACGACTTCTGTTGCTCGATGAACCCATATACAAGCCACATCAGTTCTTGAAATATTGGGATTCACAAGTGATAGAACACAAGCTATGTGATGACATACAAACTGTCCTTCGGTGTAGGTACGATTCCATATTCAAACTTCAATAACACCTGCGAATAAAATTATGCAATTAATTTGATGAGCATTAGCAGTTTCTAGAGTTGAGTGGAATAGATATAGGAACATGGCTCATGTTATTATTGAATCCAACTCAGTTGAAAGTAGTCGCATACTAAGTCATGTTCTCGTGAACATATCACCTTGTACAAAAACTCACCTTGATATAGGTCTTTACCCACATGCTTGCTTTCACCTTGGCCTTGATGATTTTCAATCCGACATCAAAATTTACAAATGTCGAGACGAAATTTTCTTATCATCTTTCGAAGAATTCGTTCAGGCCAGTCTCGAATCTACCTACACAGTAGGTATTGGCTGGTACCTGTAAGAAGACAACTACTCTCTGGCTAATACCACGAACCACGAAGGGCAATGAATTATATCCGACTGATGGCGGTGCAGGTTTCTTCACAGAAGAAAATCTTGCATTTGCTTTTGGCGATACAAATGAAGGAATTGATTTTCAATTATGGGGACGGACACACTTGCAGACCGGATTCGGTCTATATAGCCACTCGTCAGTACAAAGGCAGTGCCATCATCAACATAAAGTCGATGGTCGATGACTTCCCATAATTAAAAAATCAAAGACCATTGACCACGAACGCTTGAATTAGGATTTTGTAAATTTCTCGAGTTCGACGGGTCGAACTCAAACAAAGGAAGATTTATTTCTTCCATCGCGAAATAAAATTATTTGAAAATGTGCCAAAGCCAGCTAGCTCGTGGGTTCTTGAATATTGATATCCTGAATCAGTGCTGTGTCGCAACGACCACAGCCACCGATCGCCTCCCTAGGGTAAACCGATGGAGGATCACTTCTCCGGGTAGGAAACTACCTGGAGAAAAACTTCTGTTGTCCCTAGGACTCGCAACACGGATCAGGGCATAGAAAAAAACCTGGTTAGAAAAATTACGACTGAATTTCAGGCCCTAAAAATAGCTAGGTTCTACTCGCCGTTTCAATTGGCCACCACAATGGCGCTAGGCTGGACCAGAAGTTCCCGTGTCCAGCGCTCCGGTGCTGGAGGTGGCGTTTTCAGCCGCAAAACCCTCAGCGCGAAGAACTTCCCCACGTAGAGAAGCTCGTAGAAGGCTTGGTGATTGGGAATGATCGGGATTTGAGCTTCCAACTGAACGAAGAGATCACTACGAAGCAGCGCCTGCAGATGGAGCTCGACAGAAAGGACGCCGACCTGAAGTAGCTGAAGCTGACATTGATGAACAGCGAGACGGCGTCGCTGAGTTTGGCGGACAACGAGGGCGGCGTCGGCTCCTCCGCCTACGGCGCTGTCGACGGCGCCGTCTTCAAAGGATGGCTGTCGATACCGTCGAAGCAGAGCATCTGGCGGCACGGCTGGAGGAAGCGGTACGTCGTCGTCAGCAGTAGGAAGATCATCTACAACTCGGATAGCGACAAGCAGAATTCGGATCCGGTGATCGTGCTCGATTTGAGTAAGGTGTTCCACGTGCGTTCGGTGACGCAGGGCTCGAAGGACCAATGTTCCAGCTCAATATTTAAGTATTTTTCAAAAACTTTCTTGTTGCTTTATTTCAGAAAACTGACATCTGTCTTTGAAATTAACAATCGACAAATACTAAATATAAATAAAAAAATGATTTTCAATTATTTGGAATTGTTCAAATGAGACTGGAACAAGCTGTCTATAGCAAAAAAGCTCTCTAGCGAATAAGCTCTCGGCCTCGAAAACTGCGGCTATTCAGAGTCTTGCGGCGCGCTCCGCTCGTCGCTGCGGGAGATGCTGCTGCGCGCTGATTGGTCAGAGCTCCAGACGTACTCTCCAGCACCGCGAACGAACATATTCTAGGTTGAGTTTTAACCATAGAATTATTCGTGCAAACCCCGTAATTCAACAATATGGAAAAAGTTACAGAAGATAGAACTTCAAAGCGGTAACCTTTTTAAAACACACGAAGTCACGACAAATCAATGATGCGTGTGCTGATATAAAAGTTGAATTACTGTTGAATTCGCTTGAATCACTCTGATGCTGTGACGTCAGTTCACAGATCGGATCTCATGGATAAGTATCCGAATGAAAAAATATCAGCCAAAAAATTATCATTTGCTAGTGAAGTGGTGGATGTGTTTTTGAAAAATGAAGGCGAATCAAATTTCTATTCAAATTCTGATAAATTAAAGATCCAGTATCAATTTCTGTAGAGTTTAGTTGGGATTGGGATCAGTGTAACTAGAAAAAGAAAAAACAATTGGAACGTTGGCAAGAATAAAACAATAGTTTTTTCTCCGACTTACACTTATATCCCAATACCAACTAGATTCGACAAATTTCTATTGTTGAAATTTTTGCACATCTTATGACACAAAAAACCTCAAATGCATTGTTTTAAGGCTTAACTCAGACAGATCCGAAATCCGATGGTTCGACGATCCGACAGCTTTGCTTCCTGAATCCAGCTTCATCCGCTGATTACCCGGAATCAAAGAGTGATAAGAAAATAACCAGCAACCCATCCTGAAAATTCGCCAAAGGGATAATTACCCGCAAAACGGCAACCCTGGTAGTGAGTAGTAGGAGTGGAATTTTTTGACAGATGTGACGTCAGGTAGATCTGAATTAATAAACTATTATTATTTCTATGATTAAACTACGACAATAAAAAGTTTCTGGAACATAAGATATAAAAGGAAATTCCAATATTTTTGACATTGATACATTAAGAAATGATGAGGGTAGCTGGCACAAGCTATTTGAAAGCTAACATTTCTTTTCTAGACTCTGTGATTCTACATTGAATTCAAACCTCCATAAAGACTCCATGTAAATTTTTTTGAACTTGGACCTAGCGACAAAACTGAAATTCTAACCTTACTAGTATGGTCTATACGCCACTTGTGTGAATGTGTAGGATTCATACACTTTGGCCCCATGCCGCATCTAACAGCTTACAGCGCTTAAAGCCGCTTCACAAAATTTGACATTTTTCCATAGAAAACTGTCAAATTTTGTGCAGCGGCTTCAACTTTGAGTGCTGTGAGCTGTTAGAGGCGGCCATTATAACTTATATATTGCCCTTTGTGACAGTTTCCCATATAACATGACGCGGAATACAATCGAACTGATAATGTGAAGGACAGAATGATAATTCTATACTTGAATCATATATATATTAACTACGAATATTGATAATTAAGGCAGCTATTTGATGCGAGATTTTGGGAAACAAAAGAGCGCGATTGGTCGCAAGGAATATTTGCGCATGCGTCAAATTTAAAAGTAGAAGATGTCAGTCAAGAATGACTCGCTAGTGTTGTTTCTCTCTTACGTTTCTCCCTGCTAGGTAAATCGAAAATGATCGTATGTCGGGTATAACTATTTGCCATAAATTCCTTGTTTCGTTTCAAATTCAAACATAACCAAATTGTCAGTGTCAAAATTTTCTTGAAATTCTTTCAATATATTTCATACTTAATATTATTCTTGTGTTCGCTGATTTCTCGGTATTGTTCGGTACCGTTTTTATTATAGTTATTGTTCAGTATTGGTTTTTTGTTTCCATATTATAGTGTTGTGTTTCGTTAGTCCATAGTTGTTTAGAAGTTCAAGACTATTATGTCCGCGAAAAAAGAAATTGGTAATTATCCGTTAAGCGGGCTCCATAGTGAAATTGAAAAATTTTTGGTGCAACTTACGTATTTCGGCCTCCTGAACAAAAAAGTCTAATAAAGTTTTTGGGGCTCGCAACTAGTTTCGGAGATACGGCCCCCCAAAGACAGGAAATCGGGGTTTTACATCTATGTTTGTTTCTCAGCCAATTCTGCTCGAAATTCATCCTTCTTTCTATCAGCACAATATACTCATTCTATATATCCTTCTTCATCACTTTCCAACAGAATTACAAGCATTTTTCCATTTTTCACAACAAAACTCTAAAAGGTAAATCGTCATAGAAATTCGAGGTTAGCAAAACAATAGAACGCGCGATGCGCGTTCTATTGTTTTGCTAACCTCGAATTTCTATGACGATTTACCTTTTAGAGTTTTGTTGTGAAAAATGCTTATAATTCCATTGGAAAGTGATGAAGAAGGTGGTATAGAATGTGCATATTGTGCTGATAGAAAGAAGGATGAATTTCCAGCGGAATTGGCTGAATAAACAAACATAAATGTCAACCCTGAAAACCCCGATTTCCTGTCTTTGGGGGGCCGTATCTCCGAAACTAGTTGCGAGCCCCAAAAACTTTATTAGACTTTTTTGTTCAGGAGGCCGAAATACGTAAGTTCCACCAAAAGTTGTTTAGAAGTTCAAGACTATTATGTCCGCAACGGAAAAAAGAAATTTGTTTTCTGTGTTACTAAGAGCTCCAGTTCATATCATCGGTAAGAAATTCATTACATATGGATCTGTGTTGCTTTCATGTTCAAAATATGCGTATTTATATTTCAGTTTTCCTAAGAATCCATCGCTAAGATCCCAGTGGATGAAAATATGTTATCTCCAGGCAGCCGAAGACATGAATAAACTGAGAATATGTGCTGATCATTTCTCAAGGACAGATATATATTCTGTGAGCAGTGGAAGAATTCTTTTGAAAACTGGTACACTACCCTCACTGAACGTTGATTGTTCATTTCTTCTACCTAGATATGATGATTCCCAATGAAGTCAGTCTTTTCCTGTTGGTGAGTTCTATATCATAGAATACAATTATAATGGGAAACATTGCCCTAAAATAGTAAAACTATCACAGAGGAAATATCAAATATTTTATGTTCAATATAAAATTAGTTCAGGTGCCTATACAAGTTCTCACCCTCTAGGAGGTAAATCCCTAACCGAATGTTTCTATTGGATAAGATTTGTAATTCTTTCATTCGATTGAGATAAGTGGGTTGCGTATTCAACCCCTCTCGTACTTTTGCCTGAAAAAATTATAATGATGGCCTAGTTAATACGTAGTGCATAACCTAATGGATAATGCATAACTCAAATTAGGGAAAATTACACCTACCAGCTGAAAATTAAGAATTATTTGTTATGCACTATTCTTTCAGTCTCCCTATACAATATACATATTTTAAATTGATCCTGTCCTGTCTCTGTCGAACATTAATGAAATGCAGACAAGTTCTGAAATTCAACAGTGAACTCCATTGATTCCATCAGTTCTATCACTGATGATAATAAAAAAACTATTTTGATAGATTGATGAGCTCACCGATGGATTCAAGAACTTGCCTTATGTTCAAGAAGGGGGCTGTACTGTAACCTAGAAATAAACATGTCTCAAAGTCTCAAGTAACTTCAAGAAAAAAAACCTGAAACCATTTTCATAAAAAATATTACAGTATGGCATTTATGTTTCTTGTTTACAGTGAGCAAAGAACTACCCAATCAAGGTGAAGAAATAAATAATTCAAATAGAGAAATCCACAATAATGATTTTAATAGTGAGTAGATGAAAGTGAAACTGATTTTTTTTTATGATTTCATTTAATTTCAATCACATTTAACAAAGAACTGTCCAGAGATTCTAATGGTAATATCTTAAAAGGTTGTTTGACATTAAGCAATGTTGTGTATGTATTATTCATTGTCATATTATTATGATTTTTATCAAATATTTTGGTATCCACCAATCAATTCTTAAGGGTTTGAAAACCCAAGAACTAATGACTTACTATGCAACAACAGCAAATTATAGAATTGCACATTCAAACAATTCTCATTAGTACTAAAAACTGATTATGTAAAGTTGCTGGTTAATTTGTTGAATTATTTGTTATCACCCTTAATATTGTTTCAGATCACTGGGCCTTTTACTTCATATCACAAGTTGTAAAAAGGAACTAGTCAAAAAAATCACAAAGACTGTAATTTCATTGGAATTTCGCACAATTGCTATGATAATTCGATAAAAGGTATTGCTTTGTTGTCATCCTATTGGAATAAAAAATTATTGAATACACATTGAAAACTGCCTTATGGATATAATAATACTGGGTAGTTTTTCAAGAAATAGTCTTTTCTAGAAGAGATAATGAAAAACTATTCTAGGACCTGTCTTGCATGAACTCCACACATATTTATAGGATTCCTAAATGAATGATATGTATTTGACCCCTTTGAATAATATGAATATAGTGAACTCTAGTCATATATCCACTGTTCAAGTTGAATCTCTTATGAAATGAGATTATTTTCAAATTTGGTTAGTAATACATAACCATTATTTTTTATAGATCCAAATGCACATAGAGTGTGCAAAAGAAGTTATGAGGAAGTTAATTCTGAATCGGAACTCATCTGTCGGAAGAAACAAAAAGTAGGCAAGTATTTGTAGTGTACAAAAATGTTGCATTCAATCGAGACACACATTTACCAAATGCACATTGAAATGAAAATGGAAGACACAAATACAGTTACATGCAGAAAGATAAATAGAGCTCCTGAATAATCCTTCATTAAAAAATGCATTGATGTTTCAATCGAGTGATATTTCAAGTATTCCAAAAAAACTGTAAAATTTTGCCTATCAAAAATTTCCCTTTGAAATTTTTCTGTACTATAACTTCTAGAGAATCTGATTTATGACTATTCTATTATGTTCTATCCTCAAAACATAATGATGGTTTTTCAAGTTTTAATCAATAATTGGCATGAGTACTTACCCATTTATCATCACCAAAAGGCCAACAATTCATCACATTTTCTATTAGTTCATTTTTTCAAGCTGAATTTTTTGATTTGATAAATATTCAACAAATTTAAATTGATATATCGCAAAATGAGACTTATTGAAACGTGTAAAAACATTCTGAGGAGTTTTTTTTTTCACCTTTTGTGGCATATTTTCGTGTTTTGCTATTGATTATATTCCTTTTTCAGATAACATCCAAAAAATGAGAAAAAAAAATTGACGAGCAGAAACTGAAGATTCGAATACTCCAACAGAAAAATAGGCGGCTCACAAAGAAAATTAATAATTTGAAGCAATTCTGGGGCATTTGAATTAAAAAAACCTGATTTCAAGTGGTGCTTATTATCACTTGATGGTAATGTATTCTTCTGATTCACAACAATAGGCCCTATTGTCACCTTTATCCGCCATTTCGTTATTTTGTTGTGGTACAGCATAGTGATACAGCATAAAGCGGAATATTATTAGTTTTTTCTACACCAATACTATAACAATACTCTTATAGGCCCATAATCTGTTTCATAATGAGATCCATTATGAAACGGATTGGAAATCTGTATTGTAATGAAAAATCTGTGTATCATAATGGGCTCATTATGATACACAATATCATAAGATATTCCACTTCCAGATCAGTGGGATCCACAATATAAATATAATATTTATAGATCTTTATTATTTATCGAATGTGAAAAATAGCGTATGCAACTCTCATGTAATGGTTATATATACCCGCATAAGCCTTATATGAAACTCACCTTTGGTTCGTTTCATAGCCCAGTTACAGATAGATACTTTATTGGTGTTTCACAATATTTGTTTACACAAGTCAGGTACAGGCTAGCAAATCCACTAGAATTTAAAACAATCAAAAAATACACATACACGAACATCAATGAAACTTGGTCAATGTCAAACACAATAGTCTTGAATATCATCAAAATTTTCATTGAAATAGTCATCATTAGCATAAAAACATTTTTTTAATCAGGTACATGGTAGGCTGAGATCTTTGATGGAGGGTGGCAATCTATTGAACATTTTAGGGGAAAGGTACTGCACACCTGTTTGTGCCTTACACAATCAAAAGCCTTTGTCAAGTCACAAAATATACTACCTATGTATTCCTTATTGTTGAAGCCTTCTTCAGTTATCGAGATCATCTGTTGTAGAATATGATTTCCTAAATACATATTGAGATATATTAAATAAACTTAGAGAAACAAAGTAAGCCACCATCCTCGTTTTCAGAGCTTTTTCAAATATTTTGCTTAAAATTTGAATAAAAGCAGTTGGCCTAAAATTATTGCAAGTATTGTGTGAACCTTTTTTATAGAGGAAGCATTTTTGTTAACTTGAATTATTCTGGGAATATTGAGGATCTTTGACATAAATTGAAGAATTTTGTGAGGTGCACTGCAATGTCATTGCCAATGCGTGCCTATTAATCGCCTTTGTTATATGATCGTTGCATAATATACTATTATGATTGTTGAATATTCACATAATTTCTTTATTTTTTTTTTGTACATATATATAAAACACATATCGTATTATTTCTATTTAAGAACTGAATCATTAGTTTTTAAGTATAATTTCGCTTATGATTATTTCAATGATCACTTATCCAATTTTGGGACGTTCTGTATATATTATATTTCCCCGCTCATGGTCAAATTGATAGGTGATCGACAGTACAGCTCTCGTCTCCCGGCGAAAACCGGCGATTTTTACGGTACTCTCTCGCTCGTATTGTGAACATAAAAAGACGATTTATCTCAGTGAACAAAAACTCGTGATCTGGCTACAGAATAATCACTCATCCATTCAACCCTCAAGATACAGTCCACTGCAAGTATTCTGCTGATTAGGTGGTTGCAACCCCTACAACTGGGACGAGGAAACTGGATGGTAAGATCCTATTATTTGACCGACGATAGGGGAAACAATCATACCTCAATCAAATTCCCAACATTTTGGTCCATTCGATGCTCGGATTTGAATGATAAGTGGTTATTGTTGTAATAGTGGATTTTACAAATTAAAATTCATTCATTTTGCTCATTTGTTCGCGAAAGATAACGAAGTAATTTTTTTTGCGTCTTTTTATTTTCGTTTTTATCGCTTCGCATATGGTATTCCATTCGAAGTTTTGATTATTTTGCTCATCTCATTTAACACAAATTACCTCGTTCTCGCATTCATAGCAATTTTCATTGGGAAACATTTTCTCGAGGAAAATTAGTTCCTCATATTTTGATTAAATATTATTATATTATTGATACTCGCTCACCTTTATCTCGCACGATATCTCCGAGTTTTTGTTTTTGTTTTTTTTTTCTCTTTCGAATTCCAGGCAGTTTGGATATATACAGGTTGTCACACTTATTGAAAATTTACATTCAGTTTTCAAGTTAATTTCAATTAAGATGTCTATTGACGTGAAAAAATATACTGTTCTCAGAAAAATAGCAATGGATAGATTGCTTGAAATCTACGATATTGCATACAAAGTTCAAAGTGACGATTCTTATTGCACCGATTTGAAAGTTAGATATGAAAGCCTTGAAGCCCTTTATGAGGAATTTAATGTCCATCATAGTTATATTATGCAGGCTTTGGCTTCTCAAGTAGATAAAGACACTGAAAAGACTGAAAGTGCAATCGCTGCAGAGGTCGATAAAAAATATTACTCTATCAAAACAATATATTACGATCTCTTCCAAAAAAATGCTCAGGGTTCAAGTGTTGCAACTCAATCTTTAGGGGCTCCTGTCACAACAAATGTTAGGTTACCTAAAGTTAATGTTCCCACTTTCAAGGGAGATATTAATTTGTGGCCAACCTTTTTTGATTTATTTAAATCCCTCATTCATGATAATTCAACTTTGACAAATGTCGAAAAATTTCATTATTTGTTAACAGTTTTAGAAGGAGAAGCTCTTTCGATTGTAAAAAATATACCTTTAACCCACAGTAATTATGACATTGCTTATGCAAAGTTAACAAAACGCTATCAGAACGAAAGATTACTGGCGGTATTTCATTGGGAGCAGATATGTAATTTGCCAAAAATCTCATCAGAATCTCCTGCTAACTTGAGACACATTTTGAGTGTATTCTCTGATAATATTGAAGCTCTTAAAAAGTTGAATCTTCCCGTGGCTCAATGGGATTTCGTATTGTTTCACACGCTGAGTAAAAAAGTTGACCCTGAAACGTTAAATAGATTTGAGTTGCAGCATGGCTCTGTTGGAATTCCAATGTTTCAGACTCTTTATGAATTTTTGGAAAAACAATGTGTTGCTCGTGATTCGGTTGCGTTAATGCATCCAATAAGAAAGACTTCTGGTCACTTAAATTCTCAGAAGAAAGATCACAACAAAAAATATTTTGAAAACAAATTTCAAACATCCTCATCATTTTTAGTAAATACTTTAGAAAATAGTAAATGTCCTCTATGCAAAATGGAACATTCCATTTATAAATGCTCATTATTTTTGTCTAAGTCTCCTAAAGAGCGGTATGAGCTGTGTAAAACAAATAAGTGGTGCACAAACTGCCTGGGATCAAAACACATAATAAAAAACTGTTCTTCCAATCTTCTTTGCAAAATATGTAAAGTTAAAAGACATCATACTCTCTTGTGTTTCAAAGAACAGACAAATGAAAATACAAATGATACATCAGATACTTCGCAGAACGCCTCGGTTCAGAACTCCTCTCCTTCCCCCTCTACCTCCCAAGTTTTAACTAATGTTCTCAACTCGCATGCCACTCTCCTGTCCACTGTGCAAGCAGATGTGTTGGATGTCAGTGGAAATCCCCATACGATTCGAATACTTCTAGACTCAGCCAGTCAGGCTTCCTTCATTACTGAAAAGTGTGCAAAACGATTGAGGTTGCCTCGCTCGAACACTTCTGTAACTATCAGTGGTCTCGATAATATGCATTCCGCTGCTTCTCAAATGATGGTTTGTACCATTAAACCGTGTGACCAGTCTGAACCACACATTGATGTTGAAACGGTCATTTTACCAAAAATATGTTCAAATATGCCAACATGTGATTTTTCTACATCCAAATGGTCTCATTTAACTAATCTCCAGTTAGCGGATCCTAAATTTAACATACCTGGTCCGGTTGATATATTGTTAGGGGCTGATGTTTTTCCGTCAATTCTAGAATCAGGGAAAATTTCAGGAAAAATCGGAGAACCTACAGCTTTGAAAACGATATTTGGGTGGATACTCATGGGAAAAATCTCCTCTCCTCCTACGGTTCCTGCGCACGCTATGGTTATCGCATGTGATTCTTCTATTGAGATGATATTGAAGAGGTTTTGGGAATTAGAAGATATTCCTCAGACTCTTTCATTGACTCCTGAAGAAGAACAAGCTGAATCAATTTTTGTTCATTCTCACACTCGAAACAGGTTTGGTAGGTATATAGTTTCTCTCCCATTCATAACTCCCAATCCCTATTTTGGGGATACTCGATCAATTGCCCTCTCACGTTTTTATTCATTAGAAAGACGTTTACTCAGAAATCCCGACTTGTATGCGGCCTATTCCGATTTTCTCAGAGATTATCTGATGAATAATCATATGGTGGCTGTAAAACCTCCCTCTTCTTTTGAAAACATTTTCTATTTGCCTCATCATGGTGTCACAAATGCTCATAGTAGTACGACCAAGTTGAGAGTGGTGTTCGATGCTTCTAGTAAATCCCCTATGGGTCCGTCCTTGAACGATACTCTTTTAGTTGGAAGGAAGTTGCAAAAGGACATCGTTGGAATTCTCCTAAGATTTCGACTTCATCCCATTGTTTTAGTAGTAGATATAAAGGCCATGTATCGTCAAATTCTCGTGAAAGAAACTCATCAGGATTATCAAAGAATTCTTTATAGATTTTCGCCGAGAGATCCCGTCCAGGATTACAAGTTGCAAGTTGTTCCTTTCGGATTGTCATCTGCTCCATTCCTCGCCCTCCGAGTAATTTCTCAATTGGTTACTGATGAAAACCACAGGTTCCCTAGGGCGGCAACAGTACTGACCGAAGACATCTATGTAGATGATATTATTACTGGTTGTCAAACGGTTGATGAGGCCTTAAGTTTACAATCGGAACTCATTACCTTGCTTGGTAAAGCGGGATTTGAACTTAGAAAGTGGGCCAGTAATAATGTGAATCTTCTTTCGAATATCCCCCCTTCAGATTGTCAGCAGTCTCCATTACTATTCGATTCTCATGATTTGATTGTTAAGATCCTGGGGCTCAGATGGAACCCATCTCTAGACATGTTTTCCTACCAAGTTCAACCTGTGAATAGGGGTTGCTCCAAAAGAATAATTTTATCTGAAGTCGCTCGCATGTTTGATCCCTTGGGATTTTTATCTCCTGTCTCGTTTTTTGCTAAATGGTTGATACAGCAACTGTGGATTTTGGGTTTAGAATGGGATCAAACGCCCCCCTCTAATATTTCAGAGTTATGGTCCAAATATGTGAAAGAACTTCCAGACCTTTCAAATTTAACCATCCCTCGTTGTTTCCCCTCTCAATTTATCTCTTGTCAGCTCCATGGCTTTGCTGATAGTTCTGAAAAGGGTTTTGCTGCAGTTGTGTATTTGCGTTTCTGTCTTTCCGATGGAAATTCTGAAATTCGACTCGTGTGTGGCAAGTCTAAAGTGGCTCCTTTGAAAACTCAATCAATACCCCGCCTTGAATTATGTGCCTGTGTCCTTTTATCAAATTTAATACGATTTGTTTCCAATACTTATAGTTCTGTGCTCCGAATAGGTAAAATATTTGCCTGGAGTGATTCGATGGTAGCATTATCGTGGATAAAGTCTTCTGCCTGTCGATGGAAGCCATTTGTTGCAAATCGCGTCAGTATCATACAAGGTAACGTTCCACCAGAATGTTGGTTTCATGTTGGATCTTCAGATAATCCTGCAGATTGTGCATCGAGAGGTCTCCTACCCTCACAGTTGATATCGCATCCTCTTTGGTTTGATGGACCCAGTTGGTTGAGGGTATCTCGAGATAAATGGCCTGTGAAGTCTTTTGTACCTGAAGAGTTGGAAAGTCAACAGGTTGCCTTAGGAATATTCGTTTCCCTAGATGCTCTTGACGTGCTGTTGGATAAGTTTTCTTCCCTCGACAAAATCAAACGTATAATTGCCTATATCATGCGTTTTCTATACAATCTCAAAAATCCCACAAATAAGATAAAAGGCACATTTACCGAAAGTGAATTACACAAGGCTTTAATGGTGCTCGTAAAAAGAGTTCAGCATAATTCATTCCCCAATGAAATTCACCAAATTGAAAGTTCTATGCCCTTGAGTAAACCCTTCCGGAAATTGAATCCATTTATTGGAAAAGATGGTGTTCTCAGGGTGGGGGGTAGATTACATAATTCAGGTTTGGAATATGATCATAAACACCCGGCCATTTTGCCTCGTGAACATCGTTTAACAAAATTACTCATTGAGTATATTCATCAGAAGTTCATGCATCCTGGTTTGCAGAGTGTGCATTTTTTAATCTCTCAAAATTTCTGGATTTTGTCCCCTCGGCGAGCTATTCGTCATGTCTTGTCTAGATGTATAAGGTGTTTTAGAGTGAAGCCCTCTCCTATCGAGCCATTTATGGGCAATCTGCCGTCACTTAGAATTAATCGGATTAAACCTTTCTCAATTGTGGGGGTAGATTACGGTGGTCCCTTTCTGGTAACTCCTTCAAAAGGCCGGGGAGTCAAGTCTCTGAAGGCTTACCTGTGTTTATTCGTGTGTTTTGCCACTAAGGCAATACATTTAGAGCTAGTGTCTAGTCTCTCTGCTGATGCTTTTCTTGCTGCACTCCGAAGATTTATCGCGAGAAGAGGACGTTGTGCTCAAATTCACAGCGATTGTGGTACTAATTTCATTGGTGCTTCTCGTATACTCCAAGATTTAATGAAAGAAGCTGCTGCACAGGAGAGAATCTCTTTTGTGTTCAATGCTCCTGCTTCCCCCCATTTCAATGGTTTGAGTGAGGCTGGAATAAAAGCGGTAAAATCCCATCTAGTTCGTGTGGTAGGCAGTCAAGTGTTGACATTTGAAGAAATGACTACCCTTTTGGTGCAAGTGGAAGCTATTCTCAATTCTCGGCCCTTGTGTCCCTTAAGCGCGGACCCCAATGATTTATCTGTCTTGACTCCAGGTCATTTCCTGACTTTGGAACCCCTCACTTCCGTTCCTACTCCTGATCTCTCCGCCTTGAAATTGAACCAATTGGACCGTTGGCAATTAATCCAACGTTTTCAACAAGATATCTGGAAACGTTGGCACCATGAATATTTGCATACATTGCAACAAAGACAAAAATGGGTGAATAAAACAGAAAATTTGAAGCCTGGAGATCTCGTGGTGGTAAAAAATGAATCAGTTCCTCCCCTCCAATGGAAATTGGCTCGAATCATAAAAGTTTTTCCTGGAAGTGATGGTATTGTTAGAATTGCTACTATTCGTACGACCCAAGGTATATTGCAAAGACCTTGTGTCAAGCTTTGCCCTCTTCCTACCAATAATATTGATTAAAATACTTTGTATTTTGGTGGGGGGAATGTTGAATATTCACATAATTTCTTTATTTTTTTTTTGTACATATATATAAAACACATATCGTATTATTTCTATTTAAGAACTGAATCATTAGTTTTTAAGTATAATTTCGCTTATGATTATTTCAATGATCACTTATCCAATTTTGGGACGTTCTGTATATATTATATTTCCCCGCTCATGGTCAAATTGATAGGTGATCGACAGTACAGCTCTCGTCTCCCGGCGAAAACCGGCGATTTTTACGGTACTCTCTCGCTCGTATTGTGAACATAAAAAGACGATTTATCTCAGTGAACAAAAACTCGTGATCTGGCTACAGAATAATCACTCATCCATTCAACCCTCAAGATACAGTCCACTGCAAGTATTCTGCTGATTAGGTGGTTGCAACCCCTACAACTGGGACGAGGAAACTGGATGGTAAGATCCTATTATTTGACCGACGATAGGGGAAACAATCATACCTCAATCAAATTCCCAACAATGATTGATAATCGCAGAACAGAATAGTGATGAAAAAAATCATTTATTCAATTCATACAATTCACGTTTTTGAAAGAATTATTTGAAATATATGTGGTGAATGTGGTTATGATTTTTTTTAAATGTCGGTACAAATAGGTATTCAAATTCATGATATGAATCTCCCATTTGATTATTTTTTTTTTCCAAATCTAATGATTTTTTACTCTGGAATGAAAAGGCCACCAACAAAGAATTTTATTTTATTTCCCAATTATGTTTTAGGAAAATCAGTAATGAGTAGTAGTTATTTTGTGAGTTTGAAAATGAAGACCATGGCCATGAAATATAGTATTTTTTCAACATAGTTCCAATCCGGTATTTTCAACATAGATATAATTGGTGTGTATCTATTGCATCCCAAAATATAATCCTAATACCTCCGTTTTGGAGTTTTTGCAAAACGCTCCCCTTGAACTACACCTGTATGAATTGTTAACTTATCAGAGACTGATTTGCCTAATTTGCATAGTTGCTTTCTGTTTGGGAGACAATCCTCGAACTTTTTGAAGACTTGAAGTTGTTACTAAAAGTTTTTCAACTGCATTCTTTATTTTTGAAGAAAGTACAATATTTTGAAAAATATTTTCTCAGAGGTTTCTATATCCAATGATTGTATTGGGTAAAACTTCGGCCGCTATGAACCTTTTAAAAAAAAAGTCCACTAAAAAAAATCCATATCCATTTTGTTGTGAAATTTCACCCCATTTTTCACATAAAATTTTTTTCTCGAAAAAAACAAAATTCGCCGTTCTTCTGATCAAAACACCACACATGCCCTTATTTACTCGTTTTCAACATTTTTAAGCTGAAAAAACCTTTATATTTTCACCTTCTTGAACCGTCCCCAATTTGTTGTGATTGTTGAGGAAATGCATGATGTTAATAAATGAAGTTTCTTTTCTTTTCAAGCAATCCTGAATTGAATCCATAAAAGTTTTGGAAATAATATATTTGAATTGTATTCACAGGATGATGTTCCTGAGAACTGCAAGTTTTTATTCGAAAGGTCAAATGCAAGAAGAAATATAAAGTATTCAGCTGAGGCAATCTGCAGTCAACCTCCAGTTTTACTCCACAAGAGCGTACAATTATGTGAGGAAAACATTTGGAAAATTGTTTGCACATACAAGTACCATAAGGAAATGGTACAGTGTAATTGAAGGAAATCCCGGTTTTTCAGCGGAAGCTCTCAACTTTGTTAGCGAAAAGAGCGTCGAGTGCAAAAATCTCATTTTGGTGTTAGAGTAATTGATCTCTAGGAAAAGGTTCAACTTTTACACTAAAGGTTTCCAATCTCATTGTAAATTTATATGAAGAATGGAACTGAACGATATCCTCAAAGAAGGAACAGGTGTAGTAGATACTATACACAAACTAAAAAGTCCCATTTCACAAAATATACTTGCCAAAAATGTCAGAAAAATATGCTTTGAACTTTTTATATATATGTATGTATGTGTATATATATATATATATATATATATATATATATATATATATATATATATATATATATATATATATATATATATATATATATATGTGTTCGGATAGGTTTCCGCGGTCAGTTGTGTGTTGTTGTTGAGTTCGGGTTGAACCGCGTCTGGAGTTTTGTTCTCGACGTTTCGGCTCCGATTTTGGAGCCATTTTCAAGAGGTGAATGTGACTTCACATTCACCTCTTGAAAATGGCTCCAAAATCGGAGCCGAAACGTCGAGAACAAAACTCCAGACGCGGTTCAAGCCGAACTCAACAACAACACATATATATATATATATATTTTTTTTTTGTGAAAAATGCCTGTAACTTCATATAATTTTCGCTTAAATTGAGTATTTCTATATTTTTCTAGGAATATGCTTTCTGTTTAAGATATAAAAATGTGAAAATGATGCAATTTTTGAGTTTTTGTTCAATATTCACCAAAATTCTTTTGAGATACATGCGCGATCTATCATGAGAGTTCCAAGGTGCGACAAACAGAATGTTAAGCATTTTTCTTAGGTACTTAATCTCAACTATACCGAAATTTATACTGTATTGCATCTTCCTGAACTTTTATTCAATTATTTATTATGTCTATTGAGTAATATAAATAATATTGAAATCATCATTGTTTTATTCAAATATTCTTGGCATAGCCACAGTTCCGAAGCAAGTCTATATTCTGTTCCGAAAGATTTTCTAAATAAAAATAATTTATCAAACAAGTGAACAGGGCTGAAAAGATGCATGAAAGAGATTGATAATTTAACTACATTATACATCAAATGCATTTGTAGCAAGTTATAGTAAAGCCTTCGATACAGTCAGTCATGAAATTCTTTTGAAAAAACTTGAAACAACAATTATCTATGACACATGACTAGAAACAAATATCATCTTGGTTAAAATATCACAAATTGAGTTACAATTATGAAAAATCTACTTATATGTTTTTAACAAGTAAACATTCCAACATTGACCACTCTGACACACTTAAATTTAAAAATAAAACGATATAATTTTCTAAAACTACCAAACTTATAGGACTTTACGTAGATCAAAATCTTTAACGGGCAACTTACTTTATTTAAAAATTACTGTTCAGAATAAGAAACAAAATTTCTTTCGAATATTCGAGATTAATATTTTTTTGTTTGATATATTCCAATTTAAAATATTTAACGTCTATATTGGCAGCGGCCACTGCTTCAGTATTGAATCCGCTGAAATACAGCTTATCCAATCCATCTTGGAACAGAATAATGAGGTATATGCCCAGAAATCTCTGTGAAGCATAGCAAGATCAAAAAAACACCTATTATATGTGTTCACTGTGTTGAAATTTATTCCTAGTGGATGTTTTTTTTTCGTCACGTTCTGAAGTACCAGTGTGCAAATGGAAAAATAGCAGAGTTTGTGCCACAATGGATTGGACAAGCTGTACTTACATAATAAAATCGTCGAATATATTTATAAATTGCCTTGCACGAAGCCCACTGTGGATCTTTACAAACCAAATAATCTTCTTAACATCAATTCAATATACCAGTTGAAAACATATACTTTTATTTATTGTGTAAAACATAAGGTGAAACATTGCATACTTTTCAATGAAATCATTACTACACATTATCACAGCACTAGACAGGCTCAACATCTAATTGTACATTCCATACGTACCAGATTTGGGGAGAAATCAATTTGAGGGCAAAAACATCAGTAAACCACCAAATTCAATTAAAAATATTAAAGATAAAAATTCAAACACCATCTTAAAAAATATATTTTATTGCCCAAATGATATATTATAATTTTATAGATCATTCAACATTTCAAGAGTTTTTTTCATATATTCTTTCACCATATGAACATTTTGTTTTATTTCTTTTCTATGTATTAAATATCCCTATTCATAAACTGTAAAAGTTTCTTGGGGTGAAAAAATATTATTATTATTAAATTCATAGGGATTGGAACATACAATTGATTTTTGTTTCCGGGCTCCTAGGTTTTTAGGACTGACCTTCTGCATCTGCAGCAGACAATATTCAAGAGCAATGAGGCAATGTCAGGCCCGAAAATCTGCAGACCAAGGCTTAGAAGAAAGGAAACATCTAACGATTCATTTGTTACCGGCCGTGAAAGTTTCCAATCTCTGAACAACAAACATAATTCAATTTTGCTCAACTGGCTATTGACTGAGGTTCTTCCGCCCAACAATCTTTGATATGTCAACAAGTCTCAAAACGTATAAAATATATCTATTATTTTCCATAAACTTCTGTTCATTAATTTTCAAAAATTTAAATATTTGAATGCTTCACCGAGCATTTGAATTTTATTAAGTATTCGTAATTTATTGGTTACAACGACTTTTTGTTTTTCCATCCAATGAATTTTTTGTAACAGTCAATTATATTGAGTGAATTCCAAACCAACCACATTCAAGTGAACAGATTATATATCGCACGTAATTCATAAGCATTTTCGAGTCAGCATTATGTTTCTCTCGTAGCTACAAGACAGGCGCCTGAATGTTAACAGATGGTAATAAAATATGATATTAACATTCTTAATCTGCAAGATGGTATGGTAAATAGTTCTGATGGAATTTCTAATATTATTGAGCCTATATGGGTTTTCTTCATTGAATTATTCATATCTGTGTAGTATGAATTTACTACGACTCCAGAAATCAGGACACAATGAACTGATAAAATATCGGAAAGATCAGGATATTTTATGATCCCACCATTTTTCAAAATCTTGATTGCTTCATTCTTTTGCACACCAAGAAACGTTCCTTCAAAACTGAGTATATTTTTTGTGTAACTGGATGATTTCCTGAATAACAAAATTTACATTGAAATCTCTGTGAAATTATATAAACATAACCTGTAAATTTAGTAAATTAGTAAATTTGAAGGTCTATGACAATGACATATTTGAATTTCGCGCTCTATATTCCGCGCATGCGCCCTCGATCATCGCTGCCTATTTCTATTCCATGGATATTGTGATTTATACAAAAGTCGGCTTCACTTTGCTAACATTGTCTCTTATGGCGTATGGTCAATATTCGTAGTTAATATATATATGACTTGAATTACCTCCTTAACCTCTCTTTATCTTCTACACGGAGGAAAGAATTCGCTTAGAGGTTATACTTGAAGAATTTTATCTTGCTCACTCTGTAGTCCTCTCTATCAGGGCCAGTCCATTAGTTATAAGGTCAATGGAAGGATAAAACTCGATAAATGGCTGCGTGTAACAGCTTACAGCCTTAAAGCCGCTGCAAAAATTTGACGGTTTTCCATGGTGAAATGTCAGATTTTGTGAATCAGAGTCCAGATTCTATTTCACGAATTCGATTATCGAATTGATTAGAATATGCGTATATTATCGGTACAGCGCATCTACTGTCACAGTCTGAGCTACTCGACAATCGAATTCGTGAAATAGAATCTGGGGGCAGCTTCAAGCGCTGTGGGCTGTTGGACGCGGACAATCATTCGGAGTTACAGCGTTGCTGAATACACTCGAATGATTGCCTGCGAATGATCATAGAATGAACTCCAGAATACCAATTTAAGGAATCGTTCGCTAGCGGATCATTCGCAGACAACGTATTTGCAGAACGGCAAGTGATTCAAGAAAAGGGCCCTTGAAACCTCTTAACAGAGAACAAAAGCGATGCCGTCTACTTCTCTTTCTGATTGTTGAGTACCAAATGGAAGGTTTATGCAACGTTCCCAAGAACTAAGCCTATATAAGATTAAGGATTAGTAACAAAGAATTCAACAACAGGAAATCAGCGAGGGTGTTTACGCAATCATCACTAGAACTAAAAACTATCGATTACCTGAAAGTTGACCAACTTTTGAATAAGAACTAGGTTTGTAGTCAAGCATGTGCTAATTTCATCTCTAATAATTAACAAGAAATTGGATGAACACCACACTTCCTCAGTTGCTAGTTATTAGTGTTAGTTAATGGTAAATGTTGCAAACCATCGATAAGATCGTATTCCCCGGTAAGAACTGGCCAAATGCGCCAGGAGGAAGCAATGGCCATAAACTGTATGGGAAGAAGATTTATGTAACATTTTTTTGTTGGTTATGTTATTTTATAGTTTTCTTGTTTGATGAACTTTTTTTCTGGTGAGGGAAGGTAATGGAAAATATGGATTTTGGTGACTTGAAAGACGATAGAATCGTTCAGGAGAAATTAACAAATTTCCACAACAGTGTTGTAAAAATTGGAACTCTTGTCGATACCCTTTTAAATTCCGACATTTATGACAAACTTTCCGTAAAGGAAAAAGTTGATTATGATTTATTTATCGCCTATAGTTTGAACACTTTGTATTGGTTATATTTGCGAACAAAAAATGAGGATCCTAGTAAATGTGATGTCAAAAACCAGTTGAATAGGATAAAAGAATATATGGTGAAAGCCAAACAGGTAACTATGCTAACTTCTCCGAAGTATACAAGAATAAGTATGATTTTGACTAGTATGAAATCATGATTTACGATTTTAAGGCTCATGAACGACAAACTCTCAGACCCAAATTAGATCAGGAAGCAGCCGGCAGATTTGTTAAGCATGGAATAAACTACAAAGATGATCAACAAGTGACAAATAAGAAAATCAAATTCATTGATTGACCATTGATTTTGAATATAAATGAAAATTTAAGTGTGAAAGGTAAATAAAGCTAATAGAAGATTCCATAATTGATTGCAAAATGGCATTTTAACATTTTTAAATTTTAATTAAAGTGAAGGTGGATTCATGCAGCAATTGTAGCTCGTGGGACTGAAGTCAAAACTCAGTAATCGTAAGTCATTCGTAAGAAAATATACACCATTCATGCAGCAATCTTAAAAATTGTCAAATTGCAAAAAAAGCTTCGCTAAATGGTTGGTTTCACACAGTCGCTCAGATCATCAATATTCATTTTTATTATTTGAATATTAAATTCAAATAATATCCTAAAAGCCCCTCACGTTGAATTGTTTTTATGGTTGTTTCAATCGCCCACAATACACGACAATCAACAATCCACTCTGAACAACATAATGAATGCGCAATTAAAAATTTCGTGAGTCGTAACTTGTAAGTTTAAAGTTGGTCAACTTTTCTTGTGAGTTCTGACTTTCAATACCTACATGAACACTCTGGTCAAAATTGTGAATTCTCAGTTATGATTGCTGCTTGAATCCACCTTGAGGTAACTGGAAATTCTCAATCCTATGAGTTTTATCAATGAATTACATTTCTACCAGAGTATTAATTTTAATTATATTCAACAGACTTTGACGGCCAATCAATACAGGATATAGTTGTAAAAGAAACAAAAATGATGTTTCAAATATATAATATATAACATATTACCACTGTATTTCACATTTTTATTTGCTTATACAATGTTATTGTTTTTCTTAAATGGGCTCGCCCGTAAACAAATAAATATTAATTTTTCTTAATGTAGAACAGGAAATCTCCAATGACAAGTGATAAACCTCAAAATAAATAATGTATAGGCATTCATAGATTCAATTTATCTCTACTTATTATTTATAAAATATAGGAAATTACAGAGTACGCACTTTCATTAAAATAAATTTCCTGACTTTCCCAGGTTTTCATAGATATATTTTTCTGTACCTATATTGAACAGCTTGAAAATACAAAAATAACTCCGAACATTCGCACTATAAAATTCAAATGAGTACAATCATCTCATTGAGTTTTCATTAAAACTCGAAAAATATATATACCTTCCACATTACAAGTTTTGTTCGTGAAATAATGGCAATGAATCTAAAAACCTCTTCGACAATCGGAATAAGTAGTAATACTAACAATACATGGTGTGTCACATCGAACTTCTGTTGGAACTTTGAGGTGGAGTGACATTGCCGAAAAATGTTTCTTATAAAATTTTAATATGTGCTGGGTAATCGCACGTTAAAAGGTAAGGCCTCGTTGATCCATTGCTCGCACAAGTTTCGACTTCTGTTGGTTGACGTTCGTCAGCTGGTTAACGGAAACGAACAACAATCAACAAATTTAGCGTTTTAAATTTATTTAGCAATATATGGGGGAAATGATTGAGTTATAAAATAAAAAATTACTAAGGTATCAAAATTTGGTTTGGAGTTTGGTGACAATAGACCGCGGGCATGTGATGTCACACGCATCAGCCTGCTGGACAAACAAATCGTATTTCCATGAATAACAATGGTAATTTAATGAGATCATAGTTTCAATTCTGAGATACAAAATTCATGAATATACCGTTGCCTTTTTCAACTTATCGGCACCTAAATCTGCTCTTCTAGTTGCTTGAATCCACAATTCACGTCTCTTAACAGCAAGAGGATTAATATTCTTTCTCTTGTCGAAAATAGAAAGGAATCGATGGGTCGAAACTTCACAATCACTCAAAATTAAGTTATTACCGAGAGAAAATATTTTGAAATATACACAAATGCACAAAAAGCCTCTTTAGATCGGTTTGTTTCGTTTGTTTGTCCAGCAGGCTGTATTTACAACTGTCTGATTTACTGTCGTCTGTCAGATATGTCTGCGGTCTATTAGGCATTCCAGATCACGTGATGTCTGGGTGGCTAACACAAGTTTCAACCGATCACACACTCATTTGCAGAAAACAAACGATAGATTTTGGAGGGCAGATGGCGCCGTATTGGTTCATTTCGATTCATTTGACATTTTTGACAGGTATCTGGAATGCCTAAAGCTTAATACTCACTCAGGCGAAATTCGCGGATTTTTGACATAATGTGTCAAATCCAGATTGTTACCGCACATTCGTGTATTTCATCCATACTCACAAATGCGAAACTTTCCTATGCGAAAGTGCGGATAAATCGCAAAAAGTTGAAATGATTTTTACTATTTTGCGAATTTCTGTCATCTGTCATTTATAGTGTCATTTTCTGATGGTTTGTGTACGGATATATTTTGTTGTTGTTGTGTGTAAAGATTGAAGTATCAAGTTATTTGCAATGAATGTCGAAGAACTGGATGGTGATACACAAGTGATTCAAAGACATTTTAAAAAGTTTCAATGAATCATTTTTGGTGTTTTGTAGATTTACTGCGATGTTTGTACAAAAAATGTTACATTAAACGCCCTGTGCCAACATTTGCCTCTTATTGGTTGATCTTATACGGTTTTTATTATAGATATGAATACAAAGCATTAAATAATAATATCTTTGTAAATAATTGTTGTAATGACGAGCATCCATAATTATTTTCTTTTCATAAAAATTGCACAAACACCAACAATTCCAACAACTAATAATAAAAATTGTAGGTTATATTATTCCCCTTCAATTATGACTAACGATACTTGTGAAAATCGCAGAAAAGTTAAAATTTCCCGCCGCGAATATTTTTAAATATGGATTTGACACATTATGTCAAAAAACGCGAATTTCGCCTGAGTGAGTATTAAGCTTAATTAGTAATATAAAAGGACGAGCAACTGAAATATAATGTTCGATATCTCAGTGTATAAAAAAGATATAATATGATATTTTTGAGGTCATAGAAATTTGACCCACAAAGATCAATGGTTCCAACAAAGCTGTCGCATGTAATGTAATCTGTGTCATAATGATCAGAGCACAGAACACCTATATCAGAGATCAGTTCAGAGACAAAGTGAAATTGGTCCAGCTTTCAGGGCTGTATCAGTCAATACTTGAGTACTAGATTTAGAACTATTTGAAGAGATTCAATTCTAAAGTACTTTTCAGTGGAAACTAGTATACTTTTTCAGTTTTGAGATTGGGTTCAATATTTCCGTCACAAAATCTATAATTCTGATGGTCATGTTTCAACCATTCTGTTGTTCTGTGACTGCTGTGTCAAAAGTTGTGGTTTGACACAGCTTTGACTTGACACGTGACAACTTCCAGATTCCTATCTCAAGAAATCTTGGAAATGTACTGTTATACACTTAAGGTGTATTTTCATGGCACTAAACTGCTGCAAGTGCAGTAGTTTTTGACAGATTTTACTGCTCGAGCAGTAACCTCGAGAAGTTCGAATTTTTCAACTTCATAGCAGCAGCCAGCAAAGCGGATGTTATTTTGCAGCCATTTTGAATATCTGTAGGATCGTTTGTGTATGGGCTCTTGGATTTCTTCAGAATCAGTGAAATTTTCTTACTTCTATTCAGTTTTATTCAAATTCATTGTTTCAATTAGTTTTCATATTCTATAGTTTCAAATATTATTCAGATTCAGTGGGTATAGGTTAGTGTTAGTTGAAGTGTAGGCAGTTTTTTGTTTGATTAGGTTGAGGTTGATCGCATTAGGTCAGACTCAAGAATATATCCTGAACTAATAAAAACTATTTATTCAGTTTCCTTTGTTTCTTTAATTATTAAAACTCAATAGAATTCTATGACGTTTTTCATTGACGACTGAAAATTGTTACCAAATCAACATTTCTAAGCAATTCGAAACAAAATCAGTTATGACAAAAATATATACAAGGTACTATGCGTCTCTTTATTTTAAAAAACATAATACGTTATGTATATAGTTCAGTGCGGACAATAATTGATACAACACTAGCTATTTGCTTCCTTCTCACTTCATGCTGATTTATCATTTTAATTTTGATATATCATCAAAATTTAAAAACATCCCTTTCTCTTTCTACCGATGAGGACGCCGGTGTATGTTCTTTGTTTACTATTGTTTACGTTGTATTTCGTATTGTAGCTTGTGTTTTTCAAGTTTTGGTAAACAAATGTGTAGACTAATCAGTGTGTGAATGTGTTAGAGAAGTGTACCATATTTTCACATTCAAAAGTTTGTTTTTGTTTTACGTAATGAAATAGTTCAAATATTTTCCGATAGAGGCGTATCTGGATGATGAAATTCTACTGCATTTGCACACCGATCTTAAATATAAACTGGATGAGCAGTGTTGCTTTCGACCCTTGCTGAAATTACGCCAAATTGAACCCTGCCAAATCGTCAATGTCATTACGTCACAGCGTCAATTTTATCAGTGGCGGTCGGTTTGTTCAAGTTATTAGTTGAGTTGTTAAGTTATTTCATTTTAGTCTTTGCAGTTTTCGAATGAAAGTATTTGGCTACGTGACTGTTGCGAAGTTATAGTAAAAGAAGGTTCATTCGTTTCTTGTAGTTTTGACTCTCTCTCTGATTTTCGAGACCATTTTCAGTGAGATGAAAATATTTCCTACTAACCCATCGGAGACGCCCATGTTTGACATTTCGTTAATGCGCATGTGCTTTGCTCCAAAACGTCATATACTAGTTGGCGTAATTTTACT
>JAVJAQ010004577.1:0-36857 GCA_032362365.1 Zygogramma bicolorata
TATAATAGTTCTGACAAAAATGTGATAATGTGAAAAGGAGTTGAAAACGTATTTTTCGACTAAGCATTACCTGAAATTTGTCCCAAGATTTAATTATTTCATGAAAAGTGGATGATTTCGAATTTAAAATGTTTATTGCTCCACTGGTGTGGAACAGAACACTCAAACACATCGGATATTACTTCATAACTACTGAAACCTAAGAAAATCTGAATAAATGCAGAAGGCATGATGAAAGTAACTTCTTGGCCAATGACACTTTGTCTCCGATAAGCCCAAACAAAAAGAAAAGGTTACTGTGCTTTGATCGAGTGAAACAGGGCAACCTAACTACTTTTTTACTGAATGTCACTTTTGAAAATTAAACATTAGTACTAGGTAAATATTTGTCGAAACAGTAGTTCGAATGATTCTAGCCCATTTAGAAAATCGGTTTATGTCGGGCAAAATGGTGATGTCTTCGGTGTGAGACTCCGTTACGAGAATCAGTATTAGCCCTTGCAACTATTCACTGTCTCTTTCCAAATGAACAGCTTTCAATTCTCTCGATGCGAATTCCACCACATTCAAATTTGATTGTACCCAGTGCCACGAAGAAATATTGTAGTTTGTTATATTTTCTACGAACTACGAACATTAGAAAGTGTCTAGATTCTGAACGAATTTGCTTCCAAACGACTGGAGAGTAAGTCCAAAAATGAAATTTGTTAAATTTATATTCCAGATCGCACCCTATAGTTTTTGCAAGTCCACTAGCTAATACGGCCCCTTGCAGATCCAATTTCGGAATACTCTGTTGATCTAGAGAGACAATTTTGAAGAGACAAAGCTTGTATACACTACCTCCTCAACTTCTATCCTCAAAAAGGCAACCGCTGAATAAGCTTTATCACTGGCGTCAGAAAACATATGTCAGTCAACACCTTCAACTTTCATGGTTACCATATTGTCACGATTTTACCTTGGGTTCGATGATTAAAACACCAAACAACACTGAGCTTCTTTTATTATAACTCTCTATCACAATACAATACAACACAATCACTTAAATCGCTCCGATAACTTTCCAATGCTCGGTACTTGAACTCTCTGTACTAAAAATTCTACACCTTCGCACTCAGCAATAACAAATAAAAGCTCTTTCCACTTAGATCTCAATAACTCTCGCCACTTGGCTCTGAATGGAAACTTGCCACTTAACTAACTCTCCGAATAACTGGCTCTCTGACTAACTAACTCTGTCCCCGTCGAAGTCTCTCCCGTATTTATACCCCTGCGTACGCCTGTGAAGAATCTTCGCGAGAAGCCCCGATGACGTGTCTCGAATTCTCCAGGCGGCTTACAGCAGTGGAACTACGTTCACTGTTCTTAGCGACATCGAATTGATTCTACAGACATGGTCACTATGTTCATAATTTTCAGTAGCCTGCCAGTGACTTTGTATCCCTTCTCTCGAAAACTAATGTCGCCAGAAAACGACCGGGTCTACCCTGTCGCTGCAGATGGTTGTACTTGTTTTAAATAGAGATAGAGAAGGATAGGAATTGATCAAATCAACAGTTATAAGATACTCATAACATAACCTTTGTATTTTTGTCTTTGCAGTTATTCAAACACGATAAACAATAAAAAAGGTAAGGATGGGGGAATTCGTTTTGAAATATCGTCCATAATTTATTTTTATTTTATTAAACTAGAAGATGAACAATAATTCAAATAATTGAACTGTACCATTGTTTATTTTGTAGATGTTACCGATCCAAATATTTAATCAAGTCATTGCTAATGAGGAAAACAGAAAAAACGTTATCAGACAGTTTAATATGGAAAGGAGAATAACGCGTTCGAATAGTGACCCTTTCACATTGCCAGATGACTATTTTGTGAATTTGTTTAGATTGACAAAAGATATGGTACATCATATACTATTGCCTGTTTTGATTCCTCAAATGGAAACATTAAGTGGAGTAGCCATAGAACAGAGAATTTTAATGACTCTCTACTTTTATGCAGTTGGTTCTTACCAAAGAACCATTAGCCAGAGCCATTCCTTTCCAGCATCACAGCAGTTTGTATCTAAATGCATTAAACAGGTGACAAATCTTATTGTCGACAATCTGGCACAGCAATGGATAATTTTCCCGACTGACAGGCAGCACATAAACCAGGTCAAAGCGAAATTTATGGAAAAAAACAGATTTCCTGGAGTACTCGGTGCTATTGATTGCACTCATGTGCGGATTCTTGCTCCCAAAGAAGAAGAAGAACATAATTATGTCAATAGGAAAGGATATCACTTGAAGAATGTCCAACTTGTGAGTAGATTTTTGTCCTGTTTCCAAAATGTTAACTCCATATTTTTTCAATTGCAGATATGTGACTATGACTTGAATATTTTGAATGTAAATGCCAGATATGCAGGTGCCACTCATGACTCATACATTTTCAGGCAATCCCTAATATCAGATGGATTAGAAAGGAGGTTCAATGAAGGTAAATAAGTGAATATTTTCATGAAAATGTATAATAATTATAACGAACACTGCTCTGGAGTGTAATGATATGATAGCAATTGAATTCATAATGGTTCCTCATTTCAGGAGACAGAAATACTTGGCTATTGGGTGATTCTGGTTATCCCCTAACACCTTATCTCTTAACCCCAATTCTGAATGCAGTTCCTGGGACAAGAGAATTTCGCTACACAGCTAGGCATGTAAGAGCCAGAAATTGCATAGAGCGCTGTAATGGTGTCTTAAAAGCTCGGTTTCGTTGCCTTTCAGGCGACAGAAATTTGAGATATAAACCAGATTTTATTGGACAAATTGTGAATGCATGTGTGATTCTGCATAATATTTGTGTAAGAGGACAATTACTTGAGAATTTTGATTTACCTGATCCATGAGCAAATGATGAAGTAGAAGTAGAGTTGAATGATGTCAATGATGATCAGAGAGGTTTTGAAGTGAGAAGGCAGTTGATTGAGAGATATTTCAATTAATCAATTTCAATAAATAACTATACATAAATAAAAACTTGTTTTATTCAATAATGCTCAAGTCATAATAGAAATGAATTCCTATAGATAAAAACTACATAACCTTTGTACTTTGAACATAATACCACAACTAAAACACAAACTTGAAACTTATTGGACTTTGTCACATGAAAAAAATTTTTCACTAGTTCACTATAAGGTGTACTTATATAAATCACATTTGAATGTTCCTAAAAATATAAATTTGGATTGAGTATAATCCATAGGTGAGAGATCTAGGCTCCATCATCACATTGCACAGTCTTGAGGAGAATCACCATCAGTTAAACCATAGCTATGTTTGGTTCTTAATGATCTTCAATAAGGACTCACTCATGGTAATCAATGTATTATTGATAGCATTCAAATTTGAGTTGATATTTACCAGATTATTATCCATACTTTTTAGTATAGATAATGTTTCATCATTCATATTTTTAATTTCAGAAGTCATGTCTGTTATTCTTCTTCTCCTATTGGTAGAAACAGATTTGATGTTTTCTTTTTCTTCAGGAATTGTATTTGTTTTTTTTTGTGGAATGCTAGAATTGGGTTGGCCAGATGCATAACAGTGTTCACCTACAATCATGTCAACATCACTCTCTACAGATGGTACGAAATCTTCTATTTCAAACGTTGTAGGGGAAACTGTATATGTTTCCCAATTAGGAGAAGCTGATGTTGATGCCTGACAGATAATCTCTTGGGATATATTAGAAGCCAGTTGTGTGGTCTCAACAGATAGATGGTTTCCACTCGAATTAACTTTTTCACAAACCTGTTTATTTTTTTCTGGGCGTAAATAAAGTCCCACACCAAACTCTTCAATTTCTTCATTCCCTCTTACAGCTGATTTGCCCATCAATGATAGTAGTCTTTCTTCATGTTGAGTTAATATTGTGACAGAGGACTGTCCTCCTCCAGTACGTCTTTTTGATTTATCGATTCCAGCTGCTTTGGCTTTTGTTTTGGATTTCCAGTCTGTTAGCCTCTATAACGCAAAAATAAGAGTTATTCAAAATATTGAAATATGCTAAATAGCAAACTTACCCTTTTATATTCATTTTCATTTAGTTCCCCATAACCTAATCCATTAAGTTGATTGGTGAGTTGGTGCCAAAGACTTTTGCATAGGTTGCTTCCCAGAGAACCTTTGAATTTATTCGTAATTATTTCCGGATGTTTTTCGGCTAAATTTAAAATAATGTCATGATGGTCGGAGTTCAGACGCATTTTTTTGCTATTTGATTCTATCAATACTATCAATAGTATCAATTATTCAAATAGGTTTTAGGTTATAAGGTTATATTGATGTTTATCAGTGTATCTCACCACAGAACACAAAAAATGAGACAAGTTTGCAACGTAAATTAGAATAGCATGAAAATACCCTGTTCGATCATCGAATCAGCCGAATTTAGCCGACACACTTTTTCCACTATCTGATTCTACTGAACATAGTGCCAAGTGCCGACTCGGTCGCAATCACTATTGCTTGAAGGCGATCGCTAATAGGCGTGAACATAGTTCCACTGCAGGTTCCAGGAAAATGACGTTCGCTACGACGCGATTCCTCATCTGCGTTTACGATCTAGTCAGAACCGGCGCTAGGGCGTAACAATATGATGAAGATTCGGAAAATAGAAACGATTGTTTTCGATTGGGGAAGATGCACGTAGATATTAGCATCTTCTGGTGAAGAAAATTTCGTTGGGTCAGTTGATTTCCAAATGGAGTATTTCACCTTACAAGACTAACTCAACGTATTCTATCTCTAGTAAGATAAAATAAGCTACTGTCAGCAAATTCATATGGAAAAGAATCCCAAATTCTTCGAAACCAAATGATTGTTACAAGCTAATCTCCAAAGGGATAACTTTCCATCGATTTCCTCATCCAAGAAACGAATGATATGAATACTAGCCTGCTGCCTAGACTATAATACTAACCTGATTTCATTGCAGTATAACCGCCTAGTAGGGCGTGAAGACTGTAATTGCTGCCCGCAGTCAATAATTGTTGTTATCATAATTCGTGTCTTCTATGATACATTTTTTATGGATTTGGTGTTGAGTCTACAATTATACTTCGGTTGGTCCCATCCGAATAGATCACCTTGTAGTAGTACCTCTATGACTGAAATGCGCAAGTTTAAAGAAAGAATGATTCACGATGCCCCTATCTCACGAGTCCTCACCCGAATATCCGTCAATATACTTCTTGCGCTGAATGTGATAAGTTCGAAAGTGTAAATTAGTTTAGTGTGTACAATAATATCTCTATTTATCCCAAGAAACATGAATGTTTATAACAGGAACATACTAAAATAAATACAATACAATACAACATAGAAAGAAAACAGTTAGATAAGTGAATTGAAGAAAATTTTCCATATGTACTATGGGAAACAAAACAAACGATGCTCAGTGAAAACAACGTAGAAACTTGGCGAACACTACGGAAACTCGAGGAAAAACTCCCTTCCTACTCGTTTAGTAAGTAAGATTGTTTTTAATGTTTTTTGTCATGTTTTAGAAAAACCAACGGAGTGAGTGGACATATAATTGGAAATAGATGAGACTGACAATGATTTCTGATCATTGATCATCGGCAGGGGCAATCTACTTTGTAGATCAACATACGGCTGAACTTTATTCATCATCCTAGGCCGTTTTCTGCCCTGCACACTTTTTGAGTTGTGCCAGCCGAGTGTCTCGCGCCCAAAGACAATTTCTCTTTGGTGGGCGCAGGTCCGTCGTCAGATTTGACATCGGAATTTTCCGCCACCAACAGTGAATCTTTCCGTAGTGATAACGCTGTTACTACTGTACTGGGAGATGATCCGACTGAAGCAAAGTTTTACGGTAGTGATATCCAGGATGATTTCGCACTGCAGTGGTGTACCTATCTGACACAAGCACAAGAGAACGACAACGAGGAACCTAAAAACACTCGAGGACAAACTCTGTTCTTACTCGTCGTAAGTAAGTTTGTTTTTCATATTTTGTCACGTTTTAGAACGGAACCAAAGACGTGAGTGGACGTATAATTGGAAACAGCTGAGACTGACAATGATTTCTGATCATTGATCATCGGCAGGGGCAATCTACTTTGTAGATCATTCTACGGCTGACCTTCAATCATCATACGCCGTTTTTTTGTCCCGCACACTTCCTGAGTTGTGCTCGCCGAGTGTCTCGCGCACGAAAACAATTTCTTTTCTGTTGGCGCAGGTTCCAGACCGTTACACTACCTCATATCCACCCCAACTGAATCCGGTAGTTCAGACCTTTTTTCTCGACATCTGAATTGAGGTTTTCTACTGGACCCTCAAATTTCGTTGGGCAAAGGTTTCTCAGCCCTCAGTACAGCTATGCCTGATGAGTGATCGATATGCTGAAGCATTCAAGACTACTTTGTCTGACAAAGCCGGTGCTGATGAAGCATTATGCAACGTTCCTCCCTCGATTTCGAACCACAGGAGATTTCTGCTTGCACTAGACCTGAAGGTACAACCTTTCCCTTCAAAACACCTCGAGGGCACTGCTCATCGAAGTCAATGGCAGTCTTAGAAAAATCAACAGAGGGGGGACACCTCAAGCAGACAAAACAGAGGATGGTGAGAGCGGTTCACGACGTACAACAACAAATGGACGAAATAACATATTTGAACTTATACGCTGGTCGCATTAAATATTTGACAGCACGTGGCAATCTATAACAAACAACTCCAACATTTTGGAATGTGTTCAGAGATATAAAATCCATTTTTATACTCTACCTTATGAAAAACTGGCACCTGAACCCCGACAATTCCACCCAGCCGGCTAAACCTATGTTGTGAGTGTTTAGCTATATTACTGGAATTTGACTACATTGGACCAGCCGTCAATGTCAAGAACAATTTTTGGTTCAGCTATTTTCTCAGGTTTGAGTCTTACTGATAGCTATAGATTTCTTTTGAATCTGAAACATTTGCATGAATTCATCACAGCCCCTCACTTGGAGCTGTGAAAAATCTGATGTCTGAAAATTGTTTTTTAACGTCAGTGGATTCGACAGATGCCGATAAACATAAGAAGTATTTGCGATTCCAATCTAGACACAAAATTTTTGAATTTAAATTTTTTGTGTTTTGGCTTATCTTTGCACCTTATATATTTACAAAAATCTCAGAAACGGTTATACATTTTTTGAGTTCAGGAATTTTTTGTATCTGTAGCTATTTAGACGACATCTTTTTCAATTAGTATTACCAAGATGGAGTGTTCAGGAAACATCCAACAAATTTGAGGTATCTTGGTAATCATTACGATTCAATATTAATGGAAAATAAATCCATTTGACACTTGATTTCGGTTTGCCTTGTGGTTGAATATAGGTGGCCGTCTACAAAATTATTTGAAGGGCACCGATGTATAACCTTGCAGACGGATCGAGGAGATTTTGACAATGTAAATTTCCACCGAGTTACAGTGACTTTTCATGTTAGGCAACTAGAAGGTAAAACAAGGCCTGAATTTTCCAGAATATTACATGCAACAACGAGAAAGCCAAAGGTTTCAGTGAAGCAGGCCAAACTTCACATTAATGTTCAAAACCTTCAGACAGTTCTCCTCAAACTGTCACATTTTGTCGCATAGAGACAACAACACCGTCAACGCGCAGATCAACCGGATGTCTGGGATGAAGCACCCAAACCTCAACGGAACTTGAGTTTTCTGGTGGAGAATATATATATATATATATATATATATATATATATATATATATATGTATGTGTGTGTATGTGTGTGTGTGTGTGTATATGTGTGTATATATGTGTATATATATATATATATATATATATATATATATATAAAATTATCAACTAGTGATCGAAATATGAGTTTATAGCAGATCAAAGTCCATGATGTGTCACCTTCGGAATGCAATATCGAGAATACGCCTTCCAAGAGCGGGCCAAAAATTTCGATAACCTGAAGTTGATCTGTTTACTAACTACTCTAACACATAGGGTAAAACCTTTTTATCTTTACAGCCAAACCCCAGAAGTTATGCAACTGATGCATTACATTAACTTGGTCTTACACAAATATTTGTGTTTTCCCAATCATCACCACTTCCACATTTTCCTAGAATATTGAAAATGATCGAAGGGGACAAAGTAACATGTTTTGTGTTTCTGTTATCGCAGTCCCAAACTTGGTTTCCACAAATTGATATCAATTTTGAATTCCATTATATTGTATTTTGAACCACAATTTATAATTTTTTCAGTTTCGTTTAAGCACCTACATCCACTGTGGTGCCATCTTTCCCTGGGTGAACCGATTTTGTCTGGCATCCATTTTCCAGGAGAAAAACTGAGGGGTGAACCTTCAGCGATTCTGATGGCATCACTGATTGCAAATACGATGAAACCATACAATTTATTTTCGTCTCATTGGTGGATATTTGTGAAGGAGATGTGGATAAGGTAGATCGCCCATGGGTGCAGCTAGGTAAAAATTATTGTACTAGAAAATTACATAGAACAGCTTGAAATCTGATATCTCATGCATGTAACTATGATACAATGGAAATGTTTTATAGAGGTATTTTCAAAATACGATCCACTTTTTTCCCGATATGAGAAAATCTGGGACCCTTACCAAGTGTTGACCAAATTAGAAAAATCGGAAAACCTCATTTTGAAAAATATATCACAAACTTATTGTTATGGTTGCTCTAAAGCTTGCTAAAGCGTAAAAATATGATCCGAACTCAGAATGAGTAGCATTTTTATTGTATGATCAGTACAAAAAAAAATAAATTAATGAAAATAAAAAAAAAATTAAAATCGTTTACCGGTTGACGAGTGTCGCCCTTCAGAGGTCGAATTTTCCGCAGAAAATGTATTGACGAGGCCTCTTGCCTCTTGGCGTGTGAGTCCCAGCACGGAAGCTCGATGGGAAGTTGAACCCGAGTCTTCCGCTTGAGGGGCAGACGTGCTTGTCTCTTCACTGCCGATAACCAAATCCACGGAAGACCAAGAGAGCAACAAATACAAACATGTATTTTTTTTTCACCATTTTCCACGGTGAAACGTGAATTGTGTATGACATCCACGATTATCAATTAAAAAACCGCACACATTCAATTAGGTTTTTTTCTCATTTTTACTTATAAAAATCCTCATCACCCAGCTACACCTCAGCACAAGACATGCTGCCATTTCTGCGGCCAACCAAATCGATATGAGCACGGACACCATACGATCAAATGAAGGCTGGTCCGAAAAATAAAATACTTTTGGTAAATTCTACATAGACCAGTAATTACAAATGGTACATTTGCGGTTTACCTCCGCAATTCCATTAAACGAGTGTAAGTTTTCTGGTTATTTGAGTTTTGCAACATTATATTGTATTAGCATTCAAATACTGTCTGTATCAAATTCTTAGTTTATAGTGGTGAATCAAATGACATAAACAGTTCATTTAGACTACTTCATTAGTATGAGATCAGTCTGAATAAAATTTTGATCGCCTTTCAATAATTCTTTGAACATCTACAAGGTGATCTATTCGGATGGGACCAACCGAAGTATAATTGAGGATTAAACGACTTACCTGAAGGAAGTTCAATCCAAATTATACGAGGTTGGTCACATCCGAATAGAGAGACACCCACCCTTCTCAAAAAAAAAATCCAATATATTATTTTTTCTGTCATCCCGACCCAAAAAGGCGATATCATCGCAAGGTATATTGACGGATATTCGGGTGAGGACTCGTGAGATAGGGGCATCGTGAATCATTCTTTCTTTCAACTTGCGCATTTCAGTCATAGAGGTACTACTACAAGGTGATCTATTCGGATGTGACCAACTTCGTATAATTTGGATTGAACTTCCTTCAGGTAAGTCGTTTAATCCTCAATTATATATATGCAATTTCCTTCGGCATTTTGTATATTCGTGGTGCTGTTATACACTTTTCTCTTGGTTCTCGTGGAGTGCAAATCTGCTGTATTCTTAGTAAGTATTCATTTCCTCAATATTATGAAGGTCGAGAGGCTCTTCGTGTCTCATATGTTGATTGTTCACAAATTATTCATTTGAACAAATCAAATGATTTGGTATTTTCGTCTCATAACTGCCAGTAAGTTAAGTGCCCCCAATTTTCGGTAGCACTGAGGTTTTTCCTGTGATTTCCTACAGTTTAAATAGCAAATGCGCTACCATAAATATCAGTAAGACGTCCCAGAGCGCTTCTTCACCCGAGATAATTGGTCGACCCTTGCTCTGCTTGCCGGGCGCAAGAGTAGGAGTGTTTAAGAAAGGAATTATATATATATAGAATAAAAATCCATAAACATTAAAAAAAATGGCGGTCCCTGCCCTTTTTCTGTTGCAACAAAAGAAGTGATGGGGAAACCTCTGATTTTGTCACTTATTCTGTTTGAAATGTTGAGAATAGACAAAATATATTTTTTCACAGAATCATTCGCAAAAGCACCTGAATCAGACACCAGTTTCATTCACATTCATAAAAATTCGACTGTCACTGGAATACTATTCCATCAGTGTACATAAATTCTTCACTTACTGTACGTACGTATCGCAGTCACTATAAAAACTGCTTCAATTCGTTGAATATTTTCACCCATTTCGTTATCAAAGATGAAAACTTTTGAATTCATAAGGAGTAGAGAAAAATCATAAAAACTGAGATTGTTTAATGTAAAAAAGTTGACAACGAAAAAATATTCAGGAAAAGAAACTTCTGGTATTACTCGAGATCTTCATAAGACCATTTGCATTTGTTTATATCACTCATCTGCATTGTGCCAGGAAAAGCACGATCAGTTTCAATAACCTCGATTATTCCTAGGAAGTATTTCTTTTCATATTGAGAAATCACGGAATCATTCAATGAGAAAGAGTTTCACCCTTTTCCTTCGATGGTCGATTCCCACTAGCAGAACCATTTTCATCCTTTCTTTGTGAACTTACTTTCAACTGAACTATTTGCAGATTCAATTCCATCACCATTTTTTTGTTATCTTCTCACATTCTGCCCCATTGCCTCATTCTGTTGACTTTCATCTTCTATGTCGCTCTCTTCTCGATTGAGTATTTGTAAATCATTCTCTGCTTCTGACTTTACTTTTCTGTCTTGCTTCCATAAGCAGTACTAAACCTTCCCTCCATCTGATGTCGTGACTGAAGGAATGTTCTTGCTCTTTGATTTTTTGAAAGATATAGGAGTACACTTTTCGTTTTCTTCGGTGTGAATAGCATCTGGATGTTCATTTGATAATAGTCTCTTACCGCAGTATTTTCGGTGGCTCTTTCTGATTAGGCTGGTCTTCTACTTGAAAATCTTCCACTGAGTCTGAGTTCGAATTTTCTTGTGATGGGTAGCGTTTCAGAAACGCCTGATTCAATAAGCTCCTTTTTTTCGCGAAACAGCTCAATTTTTCAACAATCTTCGATTACTTTGACTTTCTCATAAACTATTATTTGTGTAGCTTCCGTGACTTCTGTGTTTTTATCTTGTCACAAATAGGGAATATGCATGAAATTCAAATTTGTCTTGGATATTCTTTTCTACAATCTTCCTTATCGTAACAATAGAATGAAAAGGTATTCTTTCATTCAGTTATTTTTCAAATCTATAAAATATAACTTGAAAGTGAAGAATTAGGTAGGAAAATTCGAACTCACAAAACGCGTTGCCACTGGTCGAAGGAAATGTCACAAAAATCATATGCCAAAAAATGGTAGCATATTCTGCTTCATTCTGCTTCACATGCCGATTAAAGTGAGCATAGCTCCAAGGAGTGAAAGCTGCATGGTGATTATTTTGTTATATTATTTATTTAAGTCCATAACTTAGATCAGTATCATACGTACACAACAGTTTATAATACACCAAAACATAGCCTTTACATAACGTGTCATTGAAATCGCAACATAACTCAAATTTCCCGTCAATATGATGATGTATACCCGAGTATGATGAGTTCATTTTCTTTTTCTGAATATATATTATGAATAGCTAATGCGGAACTCAGTTACCTGGGTTCGAACCCGCACAAGAAGTTGTTACGGACAGTTTTAGAAATATTTTTGTGAATCACAAATCGTTTTGTAAATCAAGCCTTGGGCGCCAGTTTTTCCGTGGTATGCTAAAGAATCCCGCATAGAAATCAGAGGTATCCAGAGATCGGACAATTGTGACAACGGGAGAGTACTAATTGATGTAGGCTTTGATATCATCAATTTGCATCTGAATACCGTTTGCCTCTATTATAAGTATTTCGGTTCTACTTACCTGAGACACTTTTGATACACACTTGAGAGGTATTTGGTTTCTACCTCCCGACATACTTTCATTTCAATGAAAACAGATTGGAGACAGAAAAGAGCGAGTTCAGAAATACAAGTTTTAACTAATAGTCGAGATTTGTAGGAAGAAAATTGCAAGAATATAATAATCACGAAATTTGCAAAAAGTTCACATATGAAATGGGTTGAAATCAAAAAAAATTAACAATGCAAAATCACAACGTTCTACAGCCGGGGTAGGCAACAATGACCGGAGATTTCAAAATGCAACGTTCCAAAATGGTATTCGAACTTTGCGGTTGAACTGCACTGGGTGCAGTTTCAGAACGAGTAATACTGAAATTGTGATGTGATAGTAATGAACGGTGAGTTGGTGCATTGACGTGAATTTGAAAAATTGTTGGCAGGTGAAATGTTTCCATGCGGCAAATATGATAGTAGATGAAAATACATTTATTAATGAAAATTTATGTCGGACCAATTTCAGTACGGACAACCAACACACTTGAAAGTTTCGGATTTAGAAATAACAATAAACATTATTTCTGGTTTCAATTGCAGCGTTGGTATCAGCCGAATCCAACGAAACAGGTAACTGGTTCAAACTAAACTCCAGCTAACGACAGAAGATCGAACTAGCGAGAACCCAACAAACTGATAAATTGAACTCGGTTCTAACTGAAGCCTAGCTTACAGCAGATGGGCGAACAAGCGGAAACCCAACAAACTATGAAATAATGGAATAACAATCAGTTCTAAATGAAGCATAGTTAACGGCAGACGGCCAAAGTAGCGGAAACCCTGAAAATATAGAAATTGAATCAACTTCCTGAATATAACAAAATGATTGCTTCTGAATGGAGCTTGGCTAACAGAAAATGGCTGAAATAGTGAGAGCAAAAACAGGAATGAATATTCAGAATATAAACAGACTGTCGGATCTTACCTCGAAGATTGAAACACTGATGCGGAAGCGAACTATATTCGACACTGAATTCTGATGAGTGATCGGAAACTAAATCTGACCTGAATTGTCAATGTTTAATCGGACTCAAACGAGATTCCATTCATCTAGAGTTGTGATGACACTTGAAATTCTGCTGCGGTTGTCAATTTCACTAGATTTGCCTAGAAAATATAAAACCAAATTATGAAACAATTCTCAAATTCTTCTATACATCCTCAATAGTATACTACTTTCAGAGGAAGATATCAATGGAATCCTGCTGGGAGAACAAAAATCAGTCTGCCAAAGGTCCCAAACTCATCGTTTATGCGATATCTTTCACGAATATTTTACTTTATTCGCAACGAACGGAATACGAAATAACACTTTGTCAGGTGGATTTCTAATAGTGTTTTTGCACTTCGGTACAATACTTGCGAGATGGTTTGTTAGCTTCTTTCATGATCATGAAACTGATAGTGTGAAGGAGGCTCGATCCCACAGCAGCTACCTATAATGAAAGATGACATACGCAACAAGTTTGCTGATGAGGGTTGTTGAATAGAACGAAATGTAAGCCAAACTGGAAGTAGAATAAGTAACTGTCACGTCACTTTCTAAATACAAAGAATTAGAATGCAGATGAAATCGATGAATGGGAAAATTATTTCGAACGGAAATTTCATACTTACTGCAAAATAAGTATTCATCATATTATTAGTAGTGGAAAAACACAAAAACAGATTATTCAATAATTACTCACGAAGTGATAATCGTTATCAAAACAGACTGGAAAATCCAATACTACTTCATACAGAGAGTCCACTCATTATAAAAACCGCGAAATAAACGCTCATATGCTGATTATTCCAATTAATCGATTCGATCGCTACACGATATCTGCACCCCGATATCCGTACCCTGTCCTCGACATCAACGCTTCGTCTAATGCATCAAAACGTCCGTTAACGAGTTTGGTAACGTCTGTTGTGTGTAACCCCGCGAAAATAGATTCATTCCACTCCCCACACACGTCCACCAACCAGAGGCTTAAACGGCATGTTTTTCCCAACCGAGGCAACCAATCACAGGTCTTGAAGTATCACACTACACACACACACCCAGCTAGCCATCAACCAGAGGCTGCACAGCGGACGCCATCTTTTTGGCCCCAGCCTAAGCAACCAATCACAGGTCTTCAGGGTACGCGCCACCATATTTGATTTTTCATCAACCACACAACGCCTAAACTTTGATGCGCCTACCAGGCGCTCCACTTCATTGTCTTCCCTTCCTCAATGCAGTCATCTTATTTTCATCATCAAACAAACCGTCGGGGATACCTCTAGAATCCCTGCAAGACCCTAGAACACCAACACATCCCTATTATTCGTTCTTGAATCATCTTCGTGCTTCCACTGAAGGTGTTTGAAACACCAACAATAATATTCCACAAATGTCAGTTGTCATGAGGATTACCGCATTCACGCAATGTTTGAATGAGTCATTGAAATATCGACGTAATTTTGAACAATAAAAAAGGATTGGCCGTGACGAGCGCTAGTGGAAAGTGGCTGGTTAGAAGGTAACTTAATTTTTGAAAACTAAGTGAGGTTCCGATGTAGGAAGTGAATACTTTTATATTTTTGTACTTTTGGTACTGGGATGATATGAAGTGACTGTAATACGTATCAGGGTAGGCATGTTTTATATACCGTTGGTGTCTACAAGTCAACGGAGATCTAGATCTAAACACTGTGAAATACGGTGGGTAGAACGACGTAAATGAAAGACAAAGGGTCGGTAAAGTTTAAAAAAATATCGGGCAAATCATTTACTAGTTCGTCTTCTTCTGAGTGAAGAATTGTTAATTTCCCAACCTGAAAGTAGGTTGAAAACAAGCACATTCGCGAATGATTGTGAATGAAACATATGATGACACACAGAGCAGAGGAATAGCCTATTTTTATACGACTTTCATCTGTATTTTCATCATAAAAAACTTCCATAAAAATAACAATTTAAGGATTGCGGTATCTCAGGAATATCGAACTCAGAACGATTTGTAGCAAATTCAATCTCAAAAAGTATGGGCAATGAATAGGCAAAAAAGTTAATGCAGATTTTTCGAGGCTGCAAACTTGGATTTATACCACTGGTGCTGACCCTAATAATACATTACAAAATCAGTACTTACCGTTGATTTGTGATTTTGTCAATTTTCTGTATAATATTTGACAGGCTCAGAAGCTATGTTTTGAATAATATGGAAACTTTTTTCAGGGTTATTACGGAAGTGTACCACCTCAAGTTGATGAAATATTTCATGATATTCACTGGACACTGGAATTTCGAACAGTCGAACTCCTCTTTTATACGATTCTATTCAAAATTCAGGAGAATATTTTTATTCCACTACCTACTCATGACGCATGTGATGTTGATCACTATACCAATGGTTTGGCAATGCAAAGCCAGAGTGATTGACCTTTTTTGTCTCTATATTCAGTACGTGAATGTAGGAGTAATGGTACTAATTCTAGTGAACCACCAAAAATTCAGCAGTCAGTTCAATACATTCTGAAATATGAAAATTCATTATTGAAGACAGAAGACATGGTAACAAAACAACTTTATTTGGAATACGCCAAATTGAATAATAAAATCACCATACTGATATTCATGCCCATTGCTTCAGTAGAAGCATTTTGGTATATTACTGGGATAAGGTAAGTCATTCAATTGTTTGAAATGTTGATTATTTAGGAAACTTGAACAAATACAGGATTTTGACGAACCGTGATTTTGAATTCTCTTCTCCAGATCAGAATAAGAAACTTGAAAGTAATATAAATGATATTGGCAAAAAGTATCTATTGGTATGTGTCAGATTCACAAACAGGTTATTCTTAGACAGAAAGAAAAAGTCTTTCAAAACAACTAATCTCCTGCCTATATGGCATACTTTGCGTTGAGAGTCATATGGAAATAATTTTTTCGCTTCCAATTCACTCACCAAACACACATGAATTGGATCAAGTAGGTAGCACTCATGGAATGTTTCTTATAACAAAGGAAAAAGGAGAGTTGGTTTGAAGATTAAATGACTGACCTGTATGGAAATTAATATCTCTCAAGTAGGAGATAACTGCCAGTTCAAGGACTTTTCCCATACCTATGACTTTATCTTTCAGTTTATTAAACAGTGACAAATTTCTTCGTCTGATAGATGATGTGTGACGTCATTTCTTCCGTTGTCTGGGACTTTTATGGTGTGACGGTATTGGAATTTCATTTGTTCTAAAAAACCTATGCGTAGCGTAATTGGAAAATGACATCTTTGTTATTATAGGAAGGATTGACTCAGAGATCAGGGAAATATATTACAAACAAGGTGATAGCAGCATATGTACCCCTGTGACATGCACACTGCTGCATGTCACAGAGATCCAATACCAACATATGAGCATTCCTTGCAGTTAATAGGTCATCACATTAATGTTGGTTATAGAGGGAGGAAGAGGCTGCAACACCATCAAACAAATCCATCAACCATCATCTGTCTATGCACCTGCTCTGAAATAACCCATTTTTATGCTGTAGGTTGTGGTGTTAGTGTGCGATGTCACACAATGCCTCTCGTGGTAGAGGGGCTGCAAGAAGCTCCAAAAACCACTGAATATATATAGCGGCAGATGCCAACGCACACAGTTGTGAATGGTGATGGAGTTATCTGGGACTCCTCTATGAGCCACTTCCAACACAGTCAGCGTATCTATCTGGTGGTGGTGGGGTTTACTGTCAAGTGGTGTTGGTGAAAAGCTGTATTACTAGCGATGTGTGAGCATTGGAACATTGCACATGAAGTGTGGAGTGAGTGGTAGTTTATCAGTGAAGTCCTTGTATGCCCCTTCCATACTGTCGGACCCAGGAGTGTATATAAAAACCTATAAACCGTCCATAACATCAGCTAACATCGAGTTATTTTGTGAAATCACATTTGAAACCTGTATTCATGTGTGACGTGTGCGTGACGATTCCAGTATCTCAGGACACTTAAACTGATATGAAGAGAACGATAGCATTGTGAATTTTTGGTTGAAAACATTGGAGATATTAAAAAGAATGTTACGAATTCGACGATCAACAACAAATCTGGTTCGATAAGAATTCGATGCCGAGATGCCGATAAGCTTCAAAGGAGGCGATGCAGGTTGGTTATGTCAGCCTCAGCGTGAAAACGGATTCATTCCCAAGTTTTAGAGGCCTTGGGACGGGGACCCTATGTGGTCAAGAAAAAAATAAACGAAATAAACGACCTAGTCTACCGGGTCTGATTATCACCCCGACGTAAGCCGTAAGTTGTCCATATGGATAGATTGAGCCCCTACAATGGACGTGATCCTCCAATATGGAGTAATTAGTCAAATGTTGTTCGGGGCGAACAACTTCAGGAAGGGGGATAGTGTTACGCATTCGACGATCGCGATTGATCGAGAATGTTCGAGAGATATACCAACCGCATTTGAATATTAACAGAGTAAATTATTGCAGAAATGGTAGAAATATCGATGTCCGTTCTGATCTGATCAGAATCATTGACCTATATATAGTGGACGGGAAGCAGTACCGAGTTACTTGTTACAGCCATCAAGTGAATAAATAGGCGGAACATTATAGTTATTTGAGTTGATTGTTCGAGTGATTTGTTGAGTTGATTGCAACAGAGTTGTTCGATCTTGCCCGTACCAATTGTCACTTATTTTCGACCCCACAGTAAAAACGTAATGATATGAAATTTTAAATATTGCAAATGTCACAGATATCACACCAGGTGCACACCTCATGCACTGAGCCTACCAAGAGCTTGAATTTCTTTTGTGAAAAAAAACACATCTGTAATGTATTCAATTTATATTTGCCGCCTATTAATCGATTGACACCCCACCTATTTCCACCATGTATGGTAGTTACTAGATAGAGGAAGCAGGGCCTCCATTTCCTATGTGCTCATTAAAAGTTATACAAGTTTACTTCTATTTCATTCATAATAAATCAATACAAGACATAACAATTGACGACGTGTAATCAAGATTCCAATCTGTGAATCGAACAGTGCAAGTTTCTGTGCGGGAATAATAATTGAATAACGCGGTGACCACGTGAACATGATTGAAATCACAGGAAATTTGCAAGAATTCTCACTGAAAAATTCAGACTGGACTGTTTTCGAAGCCAGACATGAGAACTGATTCATCGCTAATGACATAAAAAGTGATGAGAATGGCAATGTTGAAACAATGGCCATACTATTGAGCATCTTGGACAAAGATGCTTGTAAACTTTTGTGGGATTTACTGAGCCCCGTAAAACCTTAGAATAAAACGAACGCCGAGCTAGTGACTGTGTTGAAGAGAAAGCAGAGAATGAAATTAACGGTTTATTTCTCCTAGGTGGTATCACTCCAGTGGATAATAGTTCCTGGGCTACCCCCATTGTGCCTGTTTTCAGGAAAAATGGTCGAATCCTAATTTTTGAGGACTTCAATGTTATAATCAATCCTGAAATAGTGGTGGAAGATCCACTACCAAAAATCGAGGAGGTCTTCAGTAGTTTGTATAGTAGAACGGAATTTTCGAAGATGAATCTGTCGCACGCTCATCAGCAGATAGAGTTGGATGAGGGGAGTGAGGAACTTCTAGCGATATCCACCCACAAAAGATTATTTTGGTAGAATCGCTTAGCTTTTGAACTTTCATGCGCTCCAGCTAAATTCCGAAAAATCATGGATTCCTTATTAACAGGCTATTCGGGAGTGGCTGCATTTCAGGATGACATTTTAGGTACGAAAAAGGATGAAAAAATAGCATTTTGAAAATTCAAATAACTTTTTGGAAATTTTGAAAAGTGTAGGACTGAAAGTAAATATCAATAAGTGTATTTTCTTCAAAAAAGGGTGAATATGCAGGTTTCGTGATTGACAAACAAGGCTTGCATATTTCCTAAGAATAAAAAAATGCAATCGATTTAGCACCTGTGCCTCAAAACGTAATAGAGTTGAAATCATTTTTAGGTAGGATCAACTACTATGGTCGATTTATTCATGATATGTCCACAATTTTGAATCCACTATAGAGATCATTGAAGAGTAATGTTAAATGGAACTGGAGTGTTGAATGTAATTAAGCTTCAGGAGAAATCAAAAGAATATCAGAATCAGCGGATGTATTGGTACATTTCGATCCCATATTAGAACTCAGATTGACGGTTGACGGTTGACACCAGGTTCGTTGGTATAGGAGCAGTTTTGAGTAACACATCCTCTTCTAGAGTTGAAAAACCAATCACATTTGCTTCTAGAACTCTATCGAATCCAGAATGTAATCACTCACAAATTGAGAAAAGGTTTATCGATTATATTACTTGATTTAATCAATATTTTTATGCGAATTCATTCAAATTGATAGCGGATCACCGTCTCTTTTTGAATATTTTTGGTCATAACAAATCACTACCCCGGTTTACTTACTGCAGGCAGATTGAAAAGATTGACTGTTAATCTGTCAGGATTCAATTATGAAATTAATATGTCCGGTCAAGTCAAAATAAAGCTGAGTGGTTATCTAGATTGCCAGTGTCTTGCCAAGACAAACATTTGCTTGATGATCAGACAAGTATCGATTTTTCTACTTTATCAAAAACTCGGAAATTATGTTAATGACATTTAAAACGATCAAAAAGAAAACATGTAAAGATGTTATTTTCAATAATTCAAAAGAAGTTATAAATCAAGGATGACCTATGAAGTGCACAGGTACAGATTCAAAACCTTATTTCAACAAACGCTCTGAGTTTCAAGTAGTTGAAGATTGCAATACCACTGATCTTGCAGCAAGAAGTTCTCACTCAGTCACATGCAAGAAGTTACTTTCGGTTATCAGAGTTGGATAATTGCATTAGGAATTTAACAAGAAGTCGTGATACCTGTATAAAACATGGCAATGACCCCTCCCCAAGTAAAGCTTAATCATTTCAAATGATTGGAAAAGGGTTACATATAGATTTATGTGAATACCGACAATATTATTTTTGTTGATCTATATATAAAGTAGTTAGAAGTTTTTCGAATGACAAAAATTTATTATAACTCAACAATTGGAGCCTTGAGAAGTTCATATATAACGGAAGATCAATTGTTTCTGAAGAGTCTGATATTTTTGTCATCAAATGGCATCAAACATATTACCAGTCCTCCTCATGATCCTTAATCCAATGGTGCCGCCAAAAATTCGAAAAGATTCTTCTGGGTAGACTCAAAAGGTGGATATTTCATTTAAAAAGATTTGATTCAATTCGTTTCATTCACTTTTCGACGACTTCTCAGATCCTTTTTGTTTGATTTCATTATTTCTCTTGTGAAATTCAGTAAATTAAGTTGAAATGGTTGTTGCTCGAACCACCCGTGTCTTGTTTTTTATTTATGGTATTTCCACGTTCCTTAATTTTTTTCATTTCTATTAGTAGGAGGCTTTAGGGATCCTTTCACCCCACTTTCCACTTATATGCGTCTCTATTTCTGTTCTAGCTCCATCTCAAGACCAATCTGCCTGAACTATCGCCATAAATAATCATTTGCATTCGATATGGTTTTGCTGTGATCTCAATTACGATAAAAGTAAAGATGAAACAGAATAATCAGCCATTAAGTTTGTTTCAGTCGTAACCACTTAAGTATCATTGAAATCAAAATTGTGTGAATATTAAGCTGCGTGTTAAGTTAAAGTTGTTATGGCTGAGTTCTTCGCTAAAGAATCAGGTTTCATACTCCTCTGGTATTCAGAAATATGGGTTTTGAGATATCTGTTTGTAAATGTACACGCCATTGCATTTCGCACAAGGTACTTCACACTGCTCTGCAATCCGTATGGTGTTAATGTTTTTGGGTTCGGGGGATATTTCTTGATAGCATTATCATTGCTGAAGGCAATTTTCATTTCGTCAGTAGAGGGAAAGTACTCTCTCCACTCTCTCAGTGAGATTTTCAATGTATGGAAGTTTTTTGCAAGTCCAGTTATTTTGGTTTCATTATTATTGTTGGGGTGTTGTGATGTGGTATCATTATAAAGAATTCTATAGATGAGTTCGTTATTCGTTCAGCTGCCTCGGTATCTATTTTATAACCCGCCTGGTGATGGTATTGCAAGAGAAAGGAAGATGTTCGTTTTGTCCCTACGCTATTTATGTGTTCCTGCACTCAAGCTGACCTTGTCCTACTCGTCTGACCAATATATTTCTGATCACAGTCTCCGCATGTGATGCCATATACTCTTTGATTTCCGAAAGGAGTCTTGTCCTTTGGTCTCGATAAGCAAGACGAAATGGTTCCTTGAGGTTTGAAAGTTATTCGTATAATTTTGTCAGTGATTAGATGGAAGGTTGTGTCACGGACTTTTTTGTTTCCTGAGGGTCTTCTCTCCTAGTTTGTCTTGCTCTGATTTGTGCGTGGTTTGTCCTGATTGAATTCGTCCCGTAGCCATTTTGCCGGAGTACGTCGGGCATCTCTGACAGTTCTGCTGCTGCTTTGTTGTTTCCGTTAGACGGAAACATCGGGTCACCTATATCCTGCAACAAGCTAGTCTATCGCTGTTACGAGAACGTCTAAAAGAGAAACACGCGATACTAGCCCTAACGGAGAATTTGTCCTCTACATAGAATTGAGCAAGATACTACACCCAGCCATCTGGGAATACTTCGAGAAAATCACCGAGTGGAGGGCGGAAACTGACCAAGAGTGAAAAATTGAAACACAAAAGGAGAAGTTCGAAAAACACCAGGAGGCTTGGAAATCCACAGCCCTCGAAGCCACAGTGGTAGTGTACAATATTTCTGATTAATCACTCACGGAGGAAAAGGAGCAGGTACTCAGCAGAGGTTTCAGCTTCGACATCAGCCTGGAAAAAGTACCGAATGAGGAAATAATTGCCAGCAGACAAGCCTCGCTACGGGATATACCAGAGGAGACGGCAGAGGACATAAGACAGAACATTGCCCATATCCTAAAAAGATACAGACCACCACAACCAAACCTACCTCGAAAAGAGAAAAAAGCACTCCAAAATCCAGGAAAGTATGAGGACATAAGAACCCTACCAGCAGACAAAGGCAACGCGATCATTTTCATGAATACGGTGGTTAACCAACAAAAAATGAGTGATATTCTCTAAAAGGGTTCCTATAAGCCATCAGCTAAAGACCCAACCACCTACCTGAAGAAAGTTGCGAAAATCAAAATGCAATCTTTCAAATAAGGACAAGAAATAAAAAGGCAATCCATACCTCGAGAAACATCAAGCAAATGACAAAAAAATTGGATTATAAAAAATAAAAAATTGCAAAATGTTAATATAAATGGAATTTATCATGTTCATTGTCATTACATTTTGAACGTTGATCTCAAAAAAGAGCTGTAGATATTTTTAAATGATAAACAATATCACAACCCTGGCATAAATTGTTATAATTTTTGCACATGATTTGAACTGGTGATATCCGTGAAACATTTGATCTGTAACTATTGCCGTAGAATGAACGATGAAATCGCGAATCGAACTGAGGTACCCAAAAAATTAGTAGGATATAGGCCGAGACCGCATAAACTGCACCAGAAGACAGCAAATGCATCAAAGTCTCGGGCGCCTGTCAGCAGGCCCTGCATCTAGTATCAGGGACCTCTATACCCATCACGCTGCTCCGGTAGACTAGGGTGTTGGAGACACCGTCTTGGCACGCCATGATGAACCCTTCAGTCTCCGACTTCAGCTCACCTGAGCTGAGAAAGGCAAATGTCAGCTTAGCAGAAAAGCCATGGTTCTCGATATTCTTTAAGAAGACTCTATGCATGGGCTTGTTTGAATGCAGATGCAGCATTTTAGCATTCTCTGCAGCCTTGATGTGAGCTTTTCTCCGTGCGGCCTCCAACACGGTAACAGAGAGTTGTTTTACCAGCTCGGTGTCGAAGATTATACTAAGGTCATCAGCAGCGCTCCTGGCTGCCTTGAACAAAAAGGCTCATGCAGTGTAGGGGATCCGAACTCTGGAGGCTCCATTCAGTATTATTGTTATGAAGACACTCCAAACACAAAAGTCCACGGCCCCTTGTTATCGAAGGAGATATAACCGTGGAACGGACGATTCGAGATGCATGCTTCTGTGCATATGCATCATTTCACGAGTCTTTACGTCAAATTGCCGCAACTCTTCCCGAGTTCATTTGACTACTCCGAAGGAGTAGAGTAGAATCCGAATGGCAAGCATGTTGGTGGCAAAAACTTAGTTCTTGCCCGACAGCTCTGAGGACCAGATCTGCCGTAGTTTCTGCCTATACTTGTCACGGAGAGCATTTTTTACGAGTTGGGCATCCTTAGCAAAATCCTCGCATCGTCCTCTTCTGAGATGAACTAGTGCACATTTGTCAATCCCGAATTTCATACCGACAGCATGCGTGAACTCCTGCACCATCCTGAGGGATTGCTGTGGTTCCCTTTCTTCAGAGGCATAAAGCTTGAACAGGGTCATACACGGCACAGTTGATCTGACAGATATCGGCGTCTTCTGTAAGGGCACTACGAACCTCTGCATCCACTTGAGCCAGTTGTTCTGGCCTGAGGGGCTTCACTTTGTAAGCATCCTTCGGGTTCCGATGTTCTACGTTCACAAATATAAATATACATTCATCTCATGTTTATATCACTTTTATCATAATAGATAATGTACATTGATGAAAAGTTATTTAGGTAGAGATGGATTCCCCAATGATATTTTAAACAAATTCTGTACGTCATTGCAGAGATGTTATTTGAAAATATTTCAGTAGAGGCCAAAAAAACGTTAGATATCGTTCTTTTAATGTTCCTTGTCTAGTGGAAAATAATAACAAACTTCGTGGAGTAAGGAACTACAGAACATTTAGAGACATTCATTCGAAGCTGAATTGAGGAGCACCAGCTAGAAATTGCGGTGATGTCTTCTTGTAATTTCAAACAGTCATTATATTTCTCAGTATTGCCTGAAAGCTTCATATTGTCGGCATGAAATAATTTTGGGATGATTTTTTTGTAGAAAACTGGTCTTAAATTAGATCCTTGCGGACGATGGAGATGAATAACATTTTGATTGACAACCTTCGATTTCGGTTGTATGAATACGTTCAAGAAGCTGGAGTGAGTTCGAAGAAAAACCCTTTGATAATGAGTAATCTCAAATCGAATTGGTTGAATGCACTCTGCATATCAAAGTATATAACATCTACCTGAGATTGTCTATCACAGTTGAAACTGGTGCAGGTGGTGTAAACCTCCAAGAGGCAACGCCATCTGCTGGAAGACGACCGAAGTCTCAAACTCTCACTGCCCAAGACAGGAGACCTCTTACAGCGGGCTATCGTACGGCGGAGCCGCAACACATAGCCCGCTGCGATCGAGAATCGACTTCGGTCAACTTGCAGAAAGCTGCATCCCTTCACATAAATCAGAATTTCTATGTTCAAAATGATTGCATTCACAAATCCAATGCCAGACAGCTGTTTCGACCTGCCAGGTCTCATCAGTGACACTTGGCTGGACTGTGAACACAAACATTTCGAAGTCGTCTCCTCTGTCTTGGGCAGTGAGTGGTTCGAGACTTTGGTCGTCTCCCAGCAGATGGCGTTGCCTTTTGGAGGTTTACACCACCTGCACCAGTTCCAGAGATTTACTTCGTAAGGAGTAGATAGTTCGAAATGTTTGTGTTGTGGCATTGGATTTGTGAATGCAATCATTTCGAAATTATGATTTATCACAGCTGAGATTTTCGAGTCATTATCAGGTAAGTTGCTGGGATAACTGTGAACGCTTTCAAAATATGAACTGAATGACAATATCTTGATCACGAACGCCATCACCGCTCTTCATCAGACTAGGGATTTTTCAATTTCTTTTCTTACAATTGCTAAAATTCCGAAATTCACTTGGGTCACCCAAGATATCATTTTCTGTAGTTTCAAAAAAGGACCGATACTCATTATTAATAAGCGTTTTTGTCTCTCCACGGAGAGACATGCATTTTTTATGGTTGATCTTTTCGATGGGATTCGAAGAAAACCATAGGGGATACTTTCGTTTTCGGTTCAATTCAAGGGGCACTGTGGCATCGAAAACAATATACAACTAATTGTTCAGAGTTCGACAGGCATCATCAACGTTATCATTTTGCATGACCTTGCTCCAATTCAGATCTGGAATAAATGATCACATTGAGGGAAAATTACCCTTTCAGAAATTATGATATTCAGATATAACAGATTGACTAGTTAACTCAACATGGTCCTCAATATCAACAGTCACGTTCATACCCAAAGTCGACCATTCTCTTCATCAACGAGACTGTATTGATTTAAATTAAGAGTATCTGAAAAGTTTGTCAATATTTTGTATTTAGCATCATCAGGGTAATGGTTATGTTCGGATATACAAAATTTTAGAAGGCAAGGCTCCTGAGGAACTATTCGAAATCAAGTAATGGTATAGAAGGAAGAGTGTAAACAAGAAATAGATCAATTTTCTCCCAAGAGAGAACAACTGAAATTGATCTTGGTTCTAACTGGAGCCTTGATAACGACTGAAGGTCGAACTAGCGAGAACCCAACAAATTAAGAAATTAATCTTGGTTCTAAATGAAACCTAGATAACGACTGAAGGTCGAACTAGCGGGAACCCAACAAATTATGAAACTAAACTCGGTTCTAACTGAAACCTAGATAACGGCTGATGGCCGTATTAGCAAGAACCCAAGAATTGCAAATAAAATAAATTCTCTAAAGAAAACAAAATGATTGGTTCTAAATGGAGCTCAGGTAACGGCAAAAGGCCGAACTAGCGAGAACACAATCAGAACTGAATATTTAAAACATAAAATTACGGACATTCGTATCTAACCTCAAATTGATTTTTATTTTCGGTGAATGAAAACAACGGTGATGGAAAACTAATTTCGGAGCGAACACTGAAGCGGAATCGGATTGTATTCAAGATTCAATAATTCTGAATGATCATGCTATTCCTCGGGGTCCTGTATATATAATCCAATCAAATTAACTGTTCAAGAGCCCAAAATGACGATTTTCGCCTACCCGAGAAGTAGCTGTGGATTCCGGCAGACACATGTGTCCTTATTATCCCCTAGAGTTTGCACCAGATTCTGTCCGTGCGTTTAGCAACAATTAGCGGTTGAATGCCGGAAAACATTTTTTTTTTGTTTTTTGCCTATATAATGAAAAATATTGGTCGGATCGATAAAAAGTTGAATTGAAAGTTGTAGATAATTGAAAAATCTATCGATTAGCGTTGGCCCGATGTCGATATTCTGATTTGTTGCCTTACTATTGCTCTCGGAATTCGAAAAAATGCGTTTTTTTCATTACTCTATCAAAAAATGTTGAAATGCATTTGGGGTTTGTAACTGTGAATTTGGGAAGCTCTTAACTAGTAGAAACCACAGTTTCAATTTGGTTGAAAAACAATTGATAGGTTAGCAACAATCTAATTTGTTACTAAAAAAAGTGACCCACTAGATTGTTATTTCTTGCCCTACGGATAATCGTAGAGCAATGAACGAAACGTTTTTGGATACTCAAAGAGTTGAACTACAAATTATCGTTTTTGGAAAATCGATTATTTCAATGTGATAGCTTTAAAAATGGCGTCAAGGAAACAACGTTTTTCAAACTAAAAAACAATTGGGAAAAAATGGTCGTATCAAAATGCGACAAAATGCATGGGAAAGCTGCTATTTTTCTAGGAATTTTGACAACCTTACTTTTGTTCCACGATAATTAGGAGCGAAGATAACACTTTCAATCATTTAATTTCCCCTCCATTTATTTATTTATATGAAGCAACGAGACCTCGACGACTGCACAGAGCAAGAGTCATATTATCCATAGGAACCAGCAGAATTTGTTTTCTACAATTATTTATCATATTTATTGATAGGAGCAGTGGAGGTTCTTCCGGGACCGTTCGACGTGCCGTGTGGAGGGGGAAGCCGAAGAGAGCGATCTAGCGGTAAGCGGCCGTCGAGTGCATTGCGTGAAATAAACTGATCAAAGCTCAAAATGACCTCGCTGTCTGTGTCTCGGGAACTACTGGACGGATTTTGTTTTTTTTATTTTCAATAGTGCATCGAAATATGATCGAATATCACTATGGCTTACCGGGTTTGTTTTCGGAAATCCCTCAAATCACAAATAATTCAATTTTTACGCTGCAAATATAGTGAATTATTCGTTCATTTCAAATTTCACTCTGATAATACGATGTCAAATGTTACCTTAGACAGAGAAAGCAAGTTTTCTCTGACGTTCGAAAATGAATAAAGCACGGCTCATCTCCTTTCCAATTGATATTTTTACAAATGTGTATATATGAATGTTATTCAATATTAAGATTTTTGGCCCATTTATGTGCAACATCATTCTTTGAATATTTACAGCTTGTAACTGAAAATGTCCATTAACATTAGGAGATTGTATTTTTGCATCATGTTATTGAAGGGTGAACAATCTGTAGCCCTAGTGGGGAATAAACTTTTATTGAAGATTCTCAGGTTGTAGAAAACATGGATTGCTATGCACGAATATGTGTTATTGTTGTCATGGTGAAACATGCACGAACGTTTTGAAAAAATATGTGTTGAAATCCTAAAGATTGATCAAGAATTTTCGGACGAGCATACTATCTTTTTTGATGAAACAAATGTTACGGTAAAAAGCTACAGTTCGAATGAATCTAGAGAATGTGTGCTTGATAGTGAAAGTGATGAGCATGAGAGCGATGCGAGCGAAATTGAATATGTTATCGCAAATAAGAGACCAAAATTGTAATGGGAGTCCACAAATGCTTTAAATGTATGAAAAGAAAGGACATGTGAGTATTAACAAATGTAAAATATTTTTTTTAATAAAATCAATATACATTTTACTTATTCAATCCTTCTACGAAACAATCCTATCCTACGTCAATATTCACTTCCTATGTCACAACGTTATTAAACTTCCAGAAAATATATGTATTCATTAAATTTCCAGGGTGAAAATTGAATCATTTGGGATTTGAGGGATTTCCGAAAACAATCCGGGCAAGCCATAGTGATATTCATTTATCTATCGATGCACCAGTAGAAATAAAAAAAATCCGTCCAGTAGTTCCCGAGATACAGACAGCGAGGTCCTTTTGGGCTCTGATCAGTTTATTTCACTCGAGACCCCACGTTCGACGAACGAATCGTTCAGAATAACGTAGAGCGATATGGAATGCGTATGATGAACTGCGATAGAACATCACGAGCGTATTCATTCGGCTCTCGAGAATAGGGCCCCCGGAAGAAACTCCACTGCTCCTATCAATAAATATGATAAATAATTGTGGAAAACAAATTCTGCTGGTTCCTATGGATAATATGACTCTTGCTCTGTGCAGTCGTCGAGGTCTCGTTGCTTCATATAAATAAATAAATGGAGGGGAAATTAAATGATTGAAAGTGTTATCTTCGCTCCTAATTATCGTGGAACAAAAGTAAGGTTGTCAAAATTCCTAGAAAAATAGCAGCTTTCCCATGCATTTTGTCGCATTTTGATACGACCATTTTTTCCCAATTGTTTTTTAGTTTGAAAAACGTTGTTTTCTTGACGCCATTTTTAAAGCTATCACATTGAAATAATCGATTTTCCAAAAACGATAATTTGTAGTTCAACTCTTTGAGTATCCAAAAACGTTTCGTTCATTGCTCTACGATTATCTGAAGGGCAAGAAATAACAATCTAGTGGGTCACTTTTTTTAGTAACAAATTAGATTGTTGCTAACCTATCAATTGTTTTTCAACCAAATTGAAACTGTGGTTTCTACTAGTTAAAAGCTTTCCAAATTCACAGTTACAAGCCCCAAATGCATTTCAACATTTTTTAATAGAGTAATGGAAATAACGCCTTTTTTCAAATTCCGATCGCAATAGTTAAGCAACAAATCAGAATATCGAAATCGGGCCAACGCTAATCGATAGATTTTTCAATTATCTACAATTTTCAATTCAACTTTTTTTCGATCTGACCAATAGTTTTCATTATATAAGCAAAATCCAAAAAAAAATTATGTTTTCCGGCATTCAACCGCTAATTGTTAATTGTTGCTAAACGCACGGACAGAATCTGGCGCAAACTTTAGGGGATAATAGGGACACATGTGTCTGCCGGAATCCACAGCTACTTTTCGGGTAGGCAGAAATTTTACGAAAAAAGTTTATTTGATTGGACTAATATGCTCGCCGAAATTCTGAAAAGTAGTGGAACACAAATGACAAGAAACACTGAGCACATTTCATAAAGAACTACGGACGAAGTTATATATTCATAATGAATACCATCCATTGTATTAATCCAAGTGTTTATCTTAGCTCGTAGACGCTGATTTTGCATTATTATTCTTATTCAAAAGCGAGAATGCTTTAATGTACGATTTTTACGTTCGATCCAGCGAAGCTAACGAGAAATTGTATTCATTTTAAAAATAAACGAAATTTTAAAAAAACCAAATCGTTGCCCAGCAACTTTAATTACGATTTGGCCAGTTCCAAATGTTTTTCAACATGAGGTAAATCGAAAAACTTGGTAAAGAATGTGTTTTTATAATAACGGTAGCAAGCAAAACTGATAAAATACCCGAAATGAGTGAATATTCATGAGGAAATAACATTTGAAACATTTCATTTTCCAACAATTACTATCAAAATATCACACAAGAGATTTTCTAAAACTAGGGATTTGATCACATTCATAATTCTAGAGCTAACGGTTACCAACTTCATTAGGTTTTCCTAGAAAATAACATGCCAGATTATGAAAACACAATTCTAAATCTTTCCTATGTGATACCTCAAGATTATATGCGATACATCATACATTTCAGATAGAAGGAATGATCAAACGGAAAATAAGCCAACCCCAAATGCATAGTAGAAAAGAACTGCATATCCAATTAAAAAAAAATACAAGTATAAAAATGGCGCAGCAGGTGGAATGAAATGAATAATACGGCTCATATAGGCATAAAGTTACTTCTATGCTTAACATAAATCAACCAATAATCATGAAAACTAAACAACCTCATATAACTAATATACTGAATAATAAACCAAGCAGATTAAAAATGAAAAATCGAAAGGTTCACGGAGAATATCATTCAGTGCTCAAAATCAACAGTACCAAAACGAAATCAGTTCTTACAGCAGTATATTAAATACAATATCAAAATATTTACAACTTCAAACCCTGAGAATAATGAATTCATTACAACGGTTAGCAGCAATCCAATTTCTATCCGAATGCAATCCAAATTCGGATTTTGTATGGGATGTTCCTGACCCAGAGTTTAAATTCCAGATTTTGAAATTGCTGGAAGTGGTCAGTGAAATAAAAAATCAAATTCTGTTTGAGTTGACGTTTCGACCTATCATTTGGTTATTCTCAGGACACTAAAAATAATATTAAGAGAATGATGAGATTGTGAATTTGGGTTGGAAACTTTGGAAATATAAGTGAAAAAATACATGATTTCATACCAGGTAAACACGTCATACACTGAACCTAAGAAGACATCGAAAGTATCTTCTGGATATAAGTGAAATTCATTGAAAAAGTGAGATTCGATTCACTTTGTCTCAGTTTTCAGAAACACTTTTCTTTCATAGATACAGTTAACGTTTGTTTATCTCGACAATAATTCAGCAGAAGTTATAGTGAGCAAAGAATTCGCTTGACCTTTTTTTTTCATCAACTGATATATAAAAAAGTTGGAAGAGTTTTTCATGATCAATAATACAGAAGGAAAAATATAAGACTAATTTTGAATAATTATAATAATTGCTATCAATAAGTTAATCAAATGAGTAAAAGTGAAAAGTGGACAGAATAATACTAGTGTTCCGTATGATTTTATGTATTTACCGGAATATTTGGAAACGTGGCAACGTGACTTTTTCCCTTCGTGAAACTGAATCAGTAACAAGAGATAATCTTTGCAAAGCAGTGTGTCCTGTTCAAATTTGTGTCGGGTCGTGATAATTTTTAAGAATCATAATAGTGAAAAGGCATTTTCCTTCTCCTCTCTTATCCTCCTAAATTTTCCTAGTGCCTGCAAATTACTTCGTTTGGTTTTGGAAACATTAGCACCTTGGTAAGTTGTAAATTGTTTAACCTTTGAGTAATATTTGCAACATCTTTTGGTCCTATCGAGCCGGATACGATTGTCATTAGTCTATAGCTATTTTATTTTCGTTAATTTGCGGTAGAAGTAACGATTAATCAGCGTGGATTCAGTGCGGTTGATATAAAAAACACGGTTGTTTTTTTTGGTTCGTTACCGTTTTTATTCTCGGCGGATCGAGGTATCTATTGAAAATAGTTTTTTTTTGCCCGGAATATTTTCATTTTGTTTAGCCAAAATTATCACGATATAATTTTTGAATTTATATATCTGCATTAAGAATCGCGGTTGTAGGAACCATCCTGAATAAAAAGGGTTGCAGCGGAGATTGGTTGGAATTATACGGATTTCAAACCCAGACATTTGCTTTGCTCAACTTAATATTGCTCTTGAAATCATCAAGTGAATGAAAAAATGCCAGCTACTGTTGCGGAGAGGCAAGTCAGAGTTCTGACTGCAAAAAAGGAATCATTGTTTGCGAATTTGCAAAGTTTATATGACTTATCAACGAAGTTAGATGATCAGGATTCCAAGAAAAAATTTGAAATTCGTTTTCGTTCATTGGAATGTACGCGGCAGGAGCTTTTGAAGACGGTGGACGAACTCAATGAAGTGAGTTTGGAAGCCGATGACAAATTTGTTCCTAACTTTACAATTTATAATATTGTGGATGAAATGTGTTGCAACATTAGGCATTCTGCGGAAATAATTCAGAGGCAAATTTCGGGATCCGGAAATAGTACTAGCGGTAATGTGGGGGGGGTATCTACTCAGTGCGTGCCTCGTTTACCCCATATTGAACTACCTGATTTTTCGGGAGATATCAGGGAGTGGGAAACCTTCTATTCTCTATTTAAAAATATGATACATGATAATCAGTCTTTGACGGATGTTGATAAAATTTATTATCTGGTAGGTAGATTGAAGGGGTCGGCGTTGGGAGTGTGCTCGGGAGTGTCGCCTACTGGCACAAATTATCCGATAATTTGGCAGGCTTTAGTAGATAAGTATCAAGATGAAAGGGCTTTAGCCAATAGTTATCTAGATCAAATTATGGATTTTCAATGTTTACAAAGGGAATCGTCTAAAAATCTGGAATTATTTCTAGAAAAAGTTGATTCCGCGATAAAGGCTTTGAAAAAATTGGGTTTGAAGGATTTAGCGGATTTCATTTTATGTAACCTAGCATTGTCAAAATTAGATTCGGAAACTAGTCGAGCTTTTGAAATGTCCATAAGAAACACGGGTATTCCCAAGTATGATGATCTTATAAAGTTTGTGAAAGAGCAATCAAAAATATTAGTAAGCCAGAAATCCGGAGATGGTGGTAAGGTCAAACAATTGGATACGAAGGCTAGATCGATGAAATCGTTCCTGGTGAAGGATACGACTAAATCTGGGCCTATTAGATCAAATGTCTGCCAATATTGCCATAATAAAGGTCATAACATTAGTCGTTGCGAAAGGTTCAAACGTCTACCCCCCGGAAAGAGATATGAGACGGTCAAAAATAATAGTTGGTGTTTCAATTGTCTATCGACCAGTCATGCCGTGAGATTTTGCCCTGTCGATAGGTCTTGCGCGGAATGTACTAAAAAACATCACATCCTCTTGCATCTGGGTAGAACAAATTTGGAAAATTCAGCGGGTTCTTCCGACTCAGCGACAGTAGATAGTCCAGAGACTAATACCTGTAATAATGTTAGCTCTACCTTGGCAGTCCAAAAAACTGGAAGTACGGTATTGTTACCCACGGTAGTCGTTCGCGTAGGGAATAGCCCTGTATGCAATAATACGGCACGATTTCTTTTAGATAGCGGTAGTCAAACTCATATCTTCACGATGAAGGGTTGTAGGAGGCTAGGAATCAACTTCTCGAAATATTATTCTTCCATAGAGGGCTTAGGAAATACTACACAAGCGGTGAAGGGTGTAGCTAGATTAATCATTTCATCGCAGTATGATGAAGAAAGGGTTTTTTCTTTGAGAACCTTGATAGTTGAAAAAATTTCTGAAAATTTACCGCGGTTATTAATTAAAAAAAGTGACATAAGCGCGGATTTATGCGGCGTACCGTTGGCAGATAAAAGTTTCTATCAATCCAGAGAGATTGACGGTATCATAGGAGCGGAATTATTTTCGGAATTGATATGTTCGGGTCGAATATTTACCCCTAATGGGTTTCCTCTAGCCGTGGAAACCGTTTTTGGATACGTAATCATGGGAAAGATTCCTGTTACCACTACCTTTTTCACGTTGAATGACGAAGTTCCTATTGAAAACGTAATCAATAAATTCTGGGAAATTGAACAGGTTCCAGAGCGCTCTTCCCCTAGTCCTGAAGATATAGAGTGTGAAAGAATATTTCTCGAAAATTACAGTAGAGACCTCACTGGGAGATTTACGGTTGCGTTGCCATTCAAACATCCTTCGATGTGGTTGGGAAATTCAAAAAAGATAGCCCTCTCTAGGTTGCTATCTTTGGAAAATAAATTTCAAAAGGTTCCCGGTTTGAGATTGAGTTACAATGAAGTGATGAAAGATTTTATTGATCAGGGACATATGAGGTTGGTTTTAAATGACACCTCAACACCCCCTTACTATTATATGCCACATCATGCGGTTTATAAGCCTGAAAGTAGTAGTACTCCCTTAAGGGTAGTTTTGGATGCTGGTTCTCCCTCGGACTCGGATATTTCATTGAACGATTTGCTTTATAATGGTCCAAAACTGCAAACGGACATAGTTACATTATTAATGAACTTTAGACTCTTCAAAATTGCTTTGACAGCTGACGTGCGTCAACTTTATCGACAGATTAATATGAAGGAAGAACATTGTAGGTTTCAACGTTTATTATGGCGTTTTGATTCATCGGAGGAAGTAGAGACCTATGAGGTCACGACAGTGGCTTTTGGGGTCAAGTCTTCGCCTTATTTGGCATTGAGAACTATTAAAAGGCTCATTGAGGAGGAAGGTAAATCTTGGCCATTTGCATCTTCTGTCATACTTAGAGATTTGTATATGGACGATTTAGTTTCTAGCGTTTCTTCAGAGTCGGAAGCGTTGTGTTTGTACCGGGAATCCCGACAGATATTTGCGGCGGGCGGGTTTGATTTAACAAAATGGTCGACAAATTCTAATTCCCTGTTAAAGGAAATTCCTCCAGAGAACCAATTGTCAAAAACTGTACGGTTCCAAATAGATACCAAAATTTTGGGCCTCCAATGGAAACCACAATGCGATATGCTTTGCTTTAAATTACCGGTTCCTGAATCTCAAGGAACTAAACGGAAAATATTGTCCTCCATTGCTCGTTGTTTTGACCCCATAGGTTTGATCGGACCCTTTATATTTTATTTGAAACTTTTAGTCAAGGAGTTATGGCGGCAAAGGATAGGGTGGGATGACGAACCCCCTAGTAAAATATCTAGAACTTGGGAGAAGGTCAGATCGGAATGGACGGAGTTGAGTCACTTTCAGGTTTCCAGGAATCTTGGAGCTGAAGCGGGCCACCCAGTCATGGTCGTGGCTTTTGGGGACGCCAGCCAAGAAGGATATGGAGCGGTAGTATATTTACGGTCGACAACATCCAACGGAGATGTTAGGGTTAATTTGGTTTGTGCAAAATCCAAAGTCTCTCCCTTCAAACTGGTCTCCATCCCCCGGTTGGAGCTGTGTGCCGCGGTTCTGTTGGCAAAGTTGGTCAAACATGTAATTAGTGCTTACAGGGATAGGGTTGTCCTTTCGAAGATCTACGCATTTTCAGATTCAACCACTGTTATACAATGGATAAAAACTTCCGAGCCCAAGGAAATTTTCGTAGCTAATCGGGTACACAACATTCGAGAACAATTGCCAAGCGCAATTTGGCATCATGTTTCTGGAGATACAAATCCTGCAGATTGTCTATCCCGGGGTTTAACACCCGTTCAGTTGTTAAATCACCCCTATTGGCTTTCAGGTCCATCTTGGCTCCAGTTGACCGAGGAAATGTGGCCGGTGACACATTGGAAGCAGAGCGAAGGATTCCTTCCGCCAGCTGATGCAGTTTTTATTGTCGAAGAAGTGGGTGACTCAAATCCATTGTATGAGCTAGGGTTGAGGCGTTCATCTTGGATAATGATTTTGCGGACCATAGTTTATGTACTTAGATTCTCTAAAATTCTTCCAATTCAAAAAAATATAGCTGCAACGGATCTTTGGAAGGCGGAAATAAAACTGATCCAAGTAATACAAACGAAACATTTCCGAATCGACATAGAGAGGGTTAAGAATCAACGTCAGTGCTCTTCCCAATTGCGAAAGTTAAGACCCTTTCTTCAAGAGGGTTTATTGAGGGTGGGGGGTCGATTATCTCACTCTCATTTGGATTTCGATCAGAAACATCCGATAATATTACCTCGTAAGGATCCATTCATCGACAAATTGATTGATTATTATCATAAAATCCATTTTCACACGGGTCCTCATTTATTAGAGTCAATTTTGCGGCAAAGGTATTGGATTTTAGCCGGAAGAAACACTATAAAAGCTCGGGTTCATGCATGTAATCTTTGTTTTAGGTTAAAACCTACAGAATTAAATCCAATGATGGCGGATTTGCCTACCCAAAGAGTGAGACAGGCAAAAGTATTTTTACACACTGGGGTAGACTATTTTGGGCCATTTGATATTACTTTGGGAAGAAAGAGGGGTTCAAAGGTGTTCAAGGCTTATGTTTGCCTATTTGTATGTATGACAGTCAAAGCCGTTCATTTGGAACTGGTTAGTTCTTTATCGACTCCTCATTTCTTACAAGCATTCAAGCGGTTTTTGGCTCGTCGGGGACCTTGCAATATTTTATACTCTGACAGAGGGAGTAATTTTGTCGGTGCCAAAAAGATTTTATCGGACCTTAATAGTCTAGTTAACTCAGAAGAGTACCAAAGCTCTTTGGAAACTGAATTATCCTCGCAAGGGGTTCTGTGGAAATTGAATCCTGGAAATGCTCCCCATATGGGCGGTTTGTGGGAGAGTAATGTGAAGGCGGCTAAAACTCACCTCTTTCGAGTTATTGGAGAGCAATTGCTCACCTATGAGGAGTTTTCCACGCTCCTCACCCAAATAGAGGCGCTACTGAATTCGAGACCATTGTGTCGGTTATCGTCGGATCCTTTAGCGCCCCAAGCATTGACTCCCGCTCATTTTCTAACCCTTGCTCCTCTGAATAGTCTACCGGCGGAAGATGTATCAACTGTCAAAAT
>JAVJAQ010004579.1:0-15000 GCA_032362365.1 Zygogramma bicolorata
TCCCTTTAATAGTCGGGTGTGCAGTCAACAAGTGAATGGAATGAAGTGAACTCTTAATTCTGTACAAGCTTTCGAGTCTTCTTTGAACAGAATAGAAAGGTCACTTTATTCCATTTCCTTGTTGACTGCACACCCGAATATTGAAGGGATTTTTCTTTGACTCAGACAGTTGTCTATCCTTCTCACATCTATATATTTATATGTATATTTAATACATATTACTGGTACTGGACACCGTCTTCACTTTGTCAAGATTGTCAAGATGGGAGTTGGCGGTTAGGGAGACTTAGACCTCGGCACCAAGTCGCAGAGAAGTCTTGATAATGGCTCCGAAGTGAAATCCGAAACGTCGACAGAAGAACGATTCCAGACGCGGTTCAACCGGAAGTTCCAGTAATCACATATCCTACTGCGGAAACCTACCAAAATTCTGTCTTCTTTTGGAGTTGCAGCTTCGTTGCAAGCAGACCCAAGACAATTCTCGCTTGCATTGGGTGCTCGTTGTGAAAGGTCTTCATTTAGTAAAGACACCGTCTGCCAACTAGGATTCAGATTTTTGTTCCAGGACTGAAAGTTCAAAAAACATTTCTTCAGCAAGTCTTATCGAGTGTTACTGATGTGTTCTATGATGTGTCGAAACAACTGCCTGGCATTGTAATCGTCGATGCAGTAGCTTCGTATATCAAAATTATGTTTCATACTAGAGTTACAGCCTCATTCTTCATCGGAATTCAAGTTGAATAAAAAAAAAGCTTGATGTAGTGGAATGCTAATTTATTCAATATTGAAAAGTGTCAGTTAAAAACAGGCACATACAGGAACATTGTTAATTTTATGATTCTACAACAATGAAAATTGAAAAAGTGTTTTTTTGGAATTTTTTTGCTGTCCCAGATTTTCCTATAGTTTTTATACCCCTGATGATATATTTTTATAATTATTTTCACAGCACCGAGGTCTCACAAGAAAAATACTAACTATATATAGAGTACTGCACTCAAGACCATGGCATCGCTAAAAATTCCGTTAGAGGAATAGTCTTAGAAATGTAGAACACAGCCGATCTAGTACTACTAAAATGAGAAAATTTTGAAATTGAAATGGAATAACTGATGCTTATAAAAATAATCATAAAAGTTATAATATTTTCCTCTGCATTCTGTCCTTTGGTGATTGGTGAGACAAACGATTTTTATTAAATTTCTTTCATAAGTTAAGGAATATCTGAGAATCAAACGTGGAATACTCAAATTGTTATAATATTTCAGTTTTCGAAGTTGATGAGCACCCTGTTAAAACATTCGTATACCCTTTATATTGAAGATACTTGAGCTCCCATTGTCACTTCGTATTCATGAATCATTGATCCCATTATGTAAAATCACAGAATGCTCTGTAAGCCCCCAAACAAAATCAATATTCCCACGACAGAATGAAGACACCTTCACACCTACTCATACTACTTTCCTTGATTCCACGTCGAACGAAAGACATAATCCCACTCTTCGAGATCGAATCATGGCGGCTTCACTTTGACGACACCCTGCTCGATGTTCAATGTGACACAGAAATCAACGAAACAGACTATAAATATCTGAGAGCTCGACCGCTTACAGGTGAAACAGAAGTGAGATCGTTGGTGATGATACGATTTTTGTCGTTAAATAATGCTATACCTCTATCATTTCAAATATTCATTTGTTCATTCCGATTCAGGTGTGAGCCGAATAACATGAGAAAGTCGGTTAGCATACGGTGTCATAGCAAGTATGGATATTTACAAATTAAATTTTTATATAATGAAAATAGAATAACTACTTCTCTTCGGGCTTGAAAGCCGTCGTTCTTCGGAATTTCTTCCTCTTCCTCCAGGAAGAAATTCCGAAGAACGACGGCCTTCAAGCCCGAAGAGAAGTAGTTATACTAATAACCTCGGCCGCGAAAGCCTCAACCATTTTGTCAATGAAAATAGAGTTTGATAACTACTTAACATCTATGAATATACTAGAATTTTAATCATTATATTCGATTTGGGGAGTAGGCAGATTGGAGACCCGGCGTCAAATAATAAATCTTTCCCCAACTTCTTGAAAATGATCCGAACTCAACGACTTAGTATCAGGATTTTTCAAACAATAATCACTTCAAACCAAAAACACACTATTATGTATCTTATTTTGGACTTACCCTCTGGCCTAAGTACGAATTTGCCTCCGAAAATCAAGGTGTGATCATTTGGTAACAAACTTCTTTCGTATTTGAGCAACAAATCTATAATTTCACTGGTCTGCACCAAAATCCTTCTTCGAATGAAAATATGATGGATAGGACGAGTTGATCATCATAAAATCAGATTTGCCTACCGTTTTTTGCCATCTTGTATATATCTCATTGAATGATTTTTTAAAAATTTTGTTTGTAGCTCAATATTGAATATTTTTTGTCCGCCGTTTTTGCTTTAACGATATTTTATTCAATCAGGACATATTTACATTTTAATAGCTCGTTGGCTCTGGCCAAAGTGTTTATTGTGGCCATCTTCACAACTGATTTCGTAAATTCCCGACTTCTCTGAGGTTTCTTGTTTTTCTTCTGGGTCTCAAAGGAAATTTTTGAATATATTTTCTAAGCATTTTATATTTTCCTGATTCTATGATTTTTCGAGAATTGATTGGACGTATATGTTCTGTCTTGGTTGGTCATTTCGTAATGGTAGTAATTGATCAGGACAATATTGATGAACGATGAGATAGGAACCTTTGGTGTAAAAGTTGAAACTTTTTCTAGAGATCAATAACCCTAACACCAAACTGATATTTTTTTGCACTCGAAGCCCGTTTCGCTAACAAGGCTAGCATCTTCAGGAAAAGAAAATTGATACTGAATCTAAATATAAAGCTAGGGTTAGTTGTTTATATACCTAAAGTTTTTTGGTCCGATATTGATTTTGTTTGTTACTGTTAATTATTTTAATTAATTTCTCGATGATGAACTTGTGCAGTTAATAACTGCAGGATCCGACATCTGTTATTATTGATTATTCTGATAACTTTCTCAACAATGAATTGAAAAGCGGGCTGAAAGGGATGAGTCTCTTGTCACCATTCATGCTGTTTTAACATTTTGCTAATTCTAGACTCTCACATGCTTCGAGTAGTCTTGTGTCATGTACATGCTTGATCAGTTTAAGATTGCTTTCACCAATTTTGTGGTCATTGTCTAGAGCCGATGTATTTATAGTTGCAATCTTGACAACTGATTTCGTAAATTCTCAACTTCTCTGAGTTTTCAAATTTATCTTTTGCGTTACCAAGGAGATTTTGTAATTTTTAAGAAGTTTTATATGCAACTTTCATATCCACCTCATCGAATATTTGTTGAAGTCCTCTATTGTATTGAGGTTCATATGGGAATACAATGAACTTTTCATTTCCCTCATCTTTTTGAAGAGTCGAAGATTTACGGAGCGTTTCCCTAAAGTTACAGTTTCTTATTATCTCATCAACTATCTCTGAGTGAAAACTGCTCACTTCAGCTACGTACCTAATCACTCTCCTTTCATTGTCGTACTTATCTCTTTTCAAAGGAAAAGTTATTAAAGGTTAAAATCTCATCGTTTATTTGAAATCTACAAAGTGAATACTACTAAGAAAAATTGTTTACATTTATGTAATGGTTTCTTAATGATTTTTTACAGATTTTATTCAATATCTCATTATTTTTTTTAATTAACGACTCAAATTTGAAGCAAACTAAGTTTTTTTTTCATTTTTTTTATATACATGTTTCGAAATTTTTCATACTACTTTTCTATTCAGGAATATGAAAATTTTCATGAAACAGGCATAAAATCTAAAGGGGAAAACATTTTTTGCAGACCAGTGTTTCTATTTGACGAGATATCTTGTAATGTTTCTTTATCAAACGACATCATTTAGATGCTTCCTTCGTATCCTCTATTCTCTTAGTTACTACATATCGTGTAGATCGTCAACCATGTCAAAAATTCGAAACCGTTCATCCGTGATGATGACTCGGCTAATGATCACATCTTTTTCAACAAATTGAATTAGTCTTATGATTGGGAGGAAATCAAATCTAAATTGGATTGATCTAGAAATTGGATTCCACCGTTCAAATCATAATGATTCGTAACTTTTTGTCCAATACTATTGAGTAGTAAAATATAATTGGATTTGAAAATGTTTAGTGATTGAAGCATATTCATTCGACCTTTTTCAGACGATATTCCGAAAGGTTGTTTTCAAATTGGTCTCTAGTTGAAATCTTGGAGCTGATTATATGTACGTGAAAAATGACACTAAATCTGAAATGTTCATGGAAATTCTGAAAAATGGAGAAATTTCTATTCTTTCCAAACTTTCAAACATAAGCAACTTTACAACCGTTTTTTGCTCTGGGTGATAGTTAACTTTTTCCCACCCTCATCACGTGAATTACACTATGTAATTTGTTGCTGTAATTTCTCGCACTCCATGTCGCTGTGAGAAATGTCATCAATCTAGGAGTTGCTTCACTTTCGAAAAAAATAAAATGTCATAGCTTACATTGAAAAATAGCACAGAATGTTACCTAGACAAATGCATATATTATTACACCTAACATCTGATTAAAAAAAAATTACTCATCACCTTTCTGAATGCCTTCAGTTGATTTCAGCATGATTTTTCATTATTCCATTTACATTTTTTCGACGGAGAAAAATATAAATGGGTTTAACCTAACCTAGTTTACAAACATCGGAGTATAGAGAAATATACATCTCTGCTATGGGCATTTATGAATACAAATCTACACACATCGGAAAAGTCTAGGGATATTGTTAAAAGTGGCAATAATTTTCTGTTAGATCGCTTTAGGGAAAGAAAAGTTGACGGGTGATTATGAAACGAATGTAACTTACAACAAAATTTATTAAATGGTCAAAAATAATGAGTGCGCATATAAGCAAAACAAAAAAAAAATGGCTCTTCTGTGGCACCCCGAAAAAAAATTATAAAACAAAAAAAATTGCAATCAGTACAAAGTATGGCCTCCACGCTGGTTTATTACGGCCCTACATCTATCGTGCATCGACAAAATGAGATGTCAATGTCTTCTTGAGGTACATTTGCCTATTCAGCGATTAAAAGCTCTCTCAATTGAAACGTTGTGTGAATGTTCCCCATATCCGGAGTAATTCTTCGTTGAAGCATGTCCCACACATGCTCGATGGGTTTCAGGTCCGGTGATTGTGCTGGCCATGGCAATACATCAACTCCTTCGTTGGTGAGCCAGCCAGTCACTAGACGCGCGACATGTGGACGAGAATTATCGTGCATTAGGTGGAAGTTTTCACCAACAGCACCAGCAAACGGACGGACGATAGGTAGAAGAATGATGTCAAGGTACTGTCGAGCTGTGAGGGAGCGATTGGAAAAACGAGATCGGTTCTGCCGCCGATCATGATTCCGCCCCATAGCATTACTGTACCACCTCTGTATGTGTGAACTTCCTGGACGTGTATCAAACGTTCATTATTCCCAGGTCGTCTCCACAGTCGTACTCGACGAGAATCTGGATGGAATCCAAATCTGGATTCGTCTGTGAACAAAACTGTGGCCCAATCATTTGCATCCCAGTTTTGATGTTCTTGACACCACTCTAATCTTTTACCGCGATTGCCTCTCGACAAAGGTGGACATCTAAGTGGCCTTCTGTTGTGGAGATCTGCTTCATGCAGTCGATTCCTGACAGTATCACGACCAATGGTTACCAGGTGCGTCTGCTGCAACACGTTAACCAACTCAGGTGCGGTGATTGTGGGTTGTCTTCTTGCTGTTAAGACCAAAAATCGGTCTTGAACTGCAGTTGTAGCGCGTCCTCGCCCTGGATGTTGTTCGGCTGGACTGCCAGTTTCACGGAAACGCCGCCACAATCGACTGATAACACTTTGGGAGACCCCCAAACGAAGATCTACATCATTTTGTCGCATGCCACCTTGAAGAAGCCCTACAGCTCTATTCATCTCAGCCAATGTTAAGTGATGGCGTTCCATGTTAAAGCACAATATTTCCAGTTTAACTGGACACTTTCAGATTATTCATTTTAGCCGAAAACCTACAAACTTGATGAAATATTAGTTACCGTTTTTGCAGGCTTTCTTCAACCCATAGAAATCTACAGGGTGGTCGAGTGTACCAATTTAATCGAAATTAAACGACCTCATGCATTTATTTTTATGATAATATGTAGTATGTTATAAAAATATCCCTAGACTTTTCCGATGTGTTTATTTAATGGACTCAAATACATAATTTAACATAATATTGTTCTCTGTGTATGTAAAATAAAGATTTGATTAATTTACTGTTGTAACTTCTGATATCACATTTCGTTTCGACCAATGGTAACGCGTTTGGTGAGTTTTAAATTCCCTCCCTAATTCTTTGATTTTGATATATTTTGTGTTTCAAATAATAACTGAATAAAAAAACTACCTTTTAATGCAAATTTCCGTAAAATCATTTCTAAATGCAGAAAATGATTATTTGTTTCACCAGGCAGCGAAGTAATAGATTGATTGACTGCCGCGAAGACTGTCACTAGGAAATTCTGACATTCCAAACAAAATTTCTTGATAGATATATATATGTATATATATATATATATATATATATATATATATATATATATATATATATTATATAATTCGATTGATTTTGTGAGGTTGCAGTCAAGTTTGTGGGCAGTTACAAAGAGGACTCTTTGTTATTAGTCAAGCTTTCGGTAAATTTATTACCTTCGTCAGGACAACTAAAAATAATACATTCGATGATATTTTGTAAAGATAGAAATGGTAAAACAATGTATACATAAATATTGGAACATCATTGAAGAAAATTGTAACCTTGACAAAATTACTTTCATAAAAATTTTAGACTTCATTTTTGATTCAACTTATTTTGTATTCAATGATAAATTCTATAAACAAATATTTGGCACCCCAAATGGGTTCAACAATATCACCTATTTTATCAAACTACGTTTTAGACGAGCTTCTCGATGAATGTATTCCAAAATTATCTTTTCAAGATTCCTTTTATCAAACGTTTTGTCGATGATTTGATTTTGACGATACCTTCAGATGGTAAGGAAAGAAATTTCTAAATGGTATTCAATTCTTACAATACAAATATTCAGTTCACCATCGAAGAAGAAAAAAATAACTCTATTCCATTTTTAGACATGAAATTGATCAGATCAGAACAAAATATCATCATCACAGAATGGTATAGAAAACCTATATCTAGTAATAGATTTATTAACTACCATTCCTATCATTCAAATAAAATGAAGATAAATTTGATCAAATCTTTAAAGAACAGAATCATCAGAATCAGTCATCCCAGTTTACAAAACAAGAGCTTATCCATGTTAAGTAAAATTCTAATTGAAAATTCATATCCAAAAAGTTTAGTAAATAGAATAATTTTTAGTGAAAGAATAGTTTCCATTAATTCCCAAAATGAAAATAACGATCCAGTACAACCTCTCATTTATAAATCATTACCTTATATTCAAGAACTAACACCAAAATTAATTAATGTATTCCGAAATAATAACTTTATAATTTCCAAAAGAAATGTCACCACTATCTCTAAATTATATAGCCAAGTTAAGACCCCAATATTGAACAAACAAAAATCCAACTTAGTATACAAAATTTCATGCATGGATTGTTCTAAAACATATATAGGCCAAACATCTAGACCCTTAAATAGTCGCATTATTTCACATAAAAGCGACTGTAGACGAAACGTTAATTCTTGCGCTTTGAGTGAACACGTCAACATTGAGGATCACAAGATGGATTTTGAACACCCAGAAATTTTGGATAGAGAAACAAATATAACCAAAAGAACATTTTTAGAAATGACACATATTAATAACGAAGAACATTCTATGAACAAAAAAACAGATCTCAATAATTTAAGCCAAATTTATACGTTTCTACTTGAATACGAAAAAGATAGAAGAAAATCACCTGGTATTCAGAATTTTCCCACATAACATTACATCAAAATTTGACATACTTCAATCATATACTTCAATATTCTTCAATGTTTTGTCTGTTTGTTTTGCACCAATTTATATTTTATTCTCACGTTAGTAAGTGTTCCATATTTCTATCTTTACAAAATATCATCGAATGTATTATTTTTAGTTGTCCTGACGAAGGTAATAAATTTACCGAAAGCTTGACTAATAACAAAGAGTCCTCTTTGTAACTGCCCACAAACTTGACTGCAACCTCACAAAATCAATCGAATTATATTATAGCCAGTCACTAATTCTTCTCCTATATATATATATATATATATATATATATATATATATATATATATATATATATACATGATACATGGTCTCGGTCAAGCGGAAGGCCGGGGTTCGAATCCTCGCCGGGCCACCGTGCTGGGTAATCGCACGTTAAGAGGTAAGGCCTCGTTGATCCATAGCTCGCACAAGTTTCGAATTTTGAGGGTTGACGTTCGTCAGCTGATTAACGGAACGAACAATTTTAGAACAGTTTTTTTTTACACCATATACATAAATAAACATATACAGATATACATTTCGTAAAATGGAAGATGCCTTACATAATATTTAAAATACTATATTCATTTTAAAATACGTTCATTTTGTAAATATTACTCAAGAAAGTAAAAACTTCTTTCCAATAAAAATATTTTGAGGGCTTCTCTGAAACTAGGTACTGTTTGGCATTTTTTTAAATTAGTGGGTAATGCATTGAATATCCTAGGTGCCATTGCTGTACATGAATTGTAACGCATTTTTGTGTTGCTGAAGGGTACGTGAAAGTCATTTTTCTGTCGAGTATCTACTTGGTGTTTTGAGTTTATTCTTATAAAGTTATTGCTGTTCATGTAGATATACAAACACAGATCAAAAATAAACAGTGATGGTAGAGTTAATATTTCAAGATTTTTGAAGTGGTCTCTGCAGGATTCTCGAGTAGAAATTCCCACAAGAGAGCGTATAATACGTTTTTGTGCTAAGAATACATCAGAGGAAGCACTCGATAATCCCCAAAACCTCAGACCGTATCTCAATCTAGATTCTATCTGCGCATAGTACAATCCCATAATTTGATTCTTTGATATGATAGGTTTCAGATTCCTAAACTGGTATGAGTAAGAGTTGAGTTTGGATGTCAGCATTCGACAATGGCTTTTCCATGTGAGACAGTCATATATGTAAACCCAAGAACTTGATCTCGTGAACACTTTTCAAAGTAATAACATTTTGAAATGAAATGTTTATGTCTGAACAATCTTGTTGTCTATTATGAAAACGCACTGAGTTAGTTTGTTCGATATTTAGATTCAGTCGGTTGGCATTGAACCAATCTACCAGGAAAGAAAAGACTGTATTACATTCTCTTGTCAAAATATCGTCAGACTTATTTGAAATAATGAGAGATGTATCATCTGCATACATCGTGAATGCAGATCGAACTGGTAACTTATCTAAATCGTTGAGATAAAGAATAAATAGTATGGGCCCGATCACAGAACCTTGAGGAACCCCAATTTTCACCTGATTCTCCTGTAGGGAGAAGATGTCCCCCTACAGTTGTTTGTGTTCTACATAAATGATTGAAAACATTTTCCATAGTAACTCAAGTAATTTTATTGCGAATTTCACAGCACCATTCATTTGTGAATGAAATTATTCGCGATTTTTTCAAAATTGATTGTTATCTATCGAATCACAAACGATTTTCGGAAAAATAGTCTGTTCACCTAGTGAAAAGCCACATTATATTCTTCAAAGTTGTCCTGGAATGTAAAGCTTTTCCTATCTGGTGAAAAATATACTATTAATCACTGTACAATTTCAGATTATAATATTTCATTTCCTCATCTTCAAAAATACATAAAATATTTTTTTGACAAAACTCAAAGAAATATTTCTTACATAATGATGTTCACACTAAATAATGATGATTTGTTAATGAATAGCTGGGTTATATGTTATTTTGGAATGTTGACATTTTTCATTCCACAACTCCGTTGTTTGGAAGCTGTATGTTCCAATTAATTCAAAAAAATAAGTTTTTTCATCCTCCACTTGATATTTGCAGTAACCCTCATTCCATTTACTTAACCTTCGAATTATTGAATAGCAATTGAGACCTTTTGTCGAAGAATTGTGGGAAATAAACCGATACACCCCTGCACTTAGAGCCAATCATAAGAACGTTCCCAATACAATTTTCGAAAGATCGCGCTTGCTGATCTCGTTTATGGCAATATTTGCAAATTATTACTTATTGTATGAAACAGTTGATGGTGGTGGGTCGTTCTCGATAAGTTTTCGAAACAATAAGTCGTGAGCTGGTTTGTTATGTAGAAATTGTCTCTTGCCGCGATCCGATCAATTTTTCGTAATTTTTAAATGGATAGGTATTGAACTAGTGGTTTTCTTTAATGTCGATTCGTAAACGGCGAATTATTGCCGATAAATCGTGATGAGGTCTTCAAGGTCACCGAAATGCGGACAGGGTTGGAATCGCTACGTTTCAGGAAATTAATGTGCATATAAGAAATGTTCTAATATTCTATTATCCAGACGATATTCTTCAATCAAATTCAAATCACATTGTGAATATCAGATGGTTATTGGTTCCGTAGTTTTCTGGGTTCGTAACCTACCACAATCTGAAAAAATAATAATTAATATTGGAATCTATACAAGGGTAGAAGGCTAGATTTTAATCTACCCCGAAAATTTGATGCGTCTATTGAAAAACAGTTCTTTCATGATAGAAACAGTCCAATCAGTCAGCAACTTCTTGTATAACTCAAATTTTGCCTATCCAAAAAATAACAAGAACTAATATCTGTATGAAAATACTTATCGTTAGCGTTTCGGAAACTAAATCCGCTTCCGTTCTCAAAACTTATACTTAAATTCCTGTTCAAATGCAAATATCTCTTGTAGGCAATCTTCTGGAATGACATTTGTCAAATATTTCAAATTTGACATAACATTTTGTCCTTCAGGAAGGGCAGCCATCCGCGATCCATATCAAGCGAACTCATAGATATTCATTCTTCACCAGACAGCATGATGAAAGCAGATTCCTTTAATTTTCATTTCCTGCCATTGCTCTCTTTCGTCATATTTTTAGTGTCATTCCATTCTACTGTGTGATCTCCATCGGTAGTAAGAATGTGTTATGATAATTTAGAACCACCTATCTGTCTGTTCCTGATGTACATCTTGTGTTCACTCTTTCGTGTTTCCAGATGGTTATTATTCCAACATATTATATACACTCACAGGTATTATTAGTGCATCAGTCATTATCCGACAAGAGTTGTGAATTCACTGAATGTATGTTCTTCATTTCAATATTCTGATGAATTCCCTCTCACCTACCTGTCAGACATTGATATTTACTCACAAAGCTTAACACTAATCCCTCGCTTATAATGAGTTGAATGTTTTTCCTGAAAAATGAAGTTGATCTGGGTAGATTCAATTCGAAGAGGGATTTGTCAAAATTAACACTTGGTATGGCTATTGATGAATAAGTCATGCCATGTCATTTTGACGCAACGTTCAGAAATTGCAATTTCATTGAATATTTCCCTCATATATAAAATGTCCCATAAGAGCAATGGAATTATCGAAAACTCACAGCGGTAATTGCATTGTATCAAGTCACCATAACAACACATATGAAACCGTATCGCTAGACGTCAGTAAACAACACAAATAAATGTCAGATAGACTTCAAAAATAGAAAAACATTTCGCGTTTTGGTGAGTGCTCCATACAATCTATAGAGGAAAGTATAAATGAACAAAAAATAACATTTCCTTGAGAGTTTCTTTATTCGTGAAATATTCCAATGAATTACATTCGTGCATAAAAATGACCAGATAATTTTGTATTCAAGCGTGATATCACAAAATATACAAATTGCATTCAGTTATTTTCATATTTTGTAAAAGAACCCTCGTCCTTCGGACTCGGGCACTTTCGCCAAAATATGAAAATAAACTTGCAATTTTCAGATATCAGCTTCCTTGCAAAATCATCGATAATTTTTATGCACTCGTGCAATTATAACCGAAAATTTTTGAATCAGGCTTGGAAAAGGAGAAAGACTAGCTTCCAAAACGCCACCAAGGGTAAGTATACACATTCTTCAATGAATTAGTTAACTGAATCACCAAATTCATTAAAATTTGATACGTAACTGACAAAATTGTTACTCAATTCTCCATCTTTTTCATATTGCAGTTACGTATCTGGGCAAATATACCGATTTTCCATAAAAAATGAGATATCATAAGAACTTGAAGCTTTCTTTTTTTTTTTCCAGGAGAATGAATTCCAGATCATTTATACCTCCATAAACAACATTCAAACGATATAATCTACGGAAATTTGGCATAAATTCTGCAAATCTCTTTCTCAATTTCTGAGAAAGGATAAGCTACAAATTACAATGTCAGATAGCGGGCGCTGTATGATTTCCAATGTTCAATAAAAAAAGTTATCACAGTCATTAACGAAGGATCGAATTCACAGAGAATTCATACATAGCGCCCCATTCAAAGGAATTATAAGCTTGCTCAATCGTATATTATTTTCCGCCCAAAAAAGGCTGATTGGTTGGCGCAGGTGGTTGTGTGCCCAGCTCCGACCAAGAGGTCGGGATTCAGTTCCCAAATGGACATTTTTCTCTTGAGAAATCCTCTCTGCCTTATCGTGGAGGGACTCAGCCACGTTTTATGGTTGACGGGTTTGTGAATAACCATGCTGCTACTGAAGTATTTTGTAGGGAGCAAGTAACAAGCTATACTTGCAGAAGAAGTTGGTGTTTGGTATGTAAATATCAAAAATACCACTACTGTACTACTACTCGAAAAATAATTGAATCGGTTGTTAAAAAAGAGTTGAAAAAAGTCTCAGTTATGAACAATAGAAATAAGAATGTTGAACAATGAATTCATGAGCTGAAAAGAGGAAAAAAGAGTTTTCAATCATAAAAAAACCGTTCATGAAGATTGAAATGCACTTGTACTGATATTTTTATGAGAAAATGGATAGGTATTGACCCAGTTTAGTGAACCCGTTTTTATTGGAAAACGTTGAATAAACTATAATATTTTTCGTTGAATATGGACTTTCGAATTCAATTAAAAAATTTTTCAGTTATTTACCAAAGATTTTAGGATATCAAAGGATTATTGAAGCGACGTATTCAGGTGAAGAGAAAGAAGGAACATTATAAAATAGGTTCGATTGAGGAAATGAAAATGTATGAGAATGCGACAAAAATTAAATGGAAAATGAATTGAAAAATAAAGAATAATCAAGAATATTGAAACATTAGAGAAAGAAACGGAAATGTGAAAAAAATGGAAGACAACAGAAAACTGTCAAACGATTGTCCAATTCAGGTATTCAAATTTATAATATCTGCATTTGTCTTCTGGTGATAATGTTTCAGCTTTTTTCTGTACATTTTTTTCAAATTTCTTCAACGCTTCTATTCTATCTATCTTAGAAATTCCTATAATTTTTTTCCGAACAATTTTTTTACAGTGTTCCTATGTCAACTTTCGAAAATAACGTAAAAAATAAACGGCAACAAAAAATATTGAAACGAAGTTTAGAGTTAAAAACATCAGAAAAAGAAACGAAAATGTGGTAGAAGGAGTAAGAATGAGAAGCAACACAAAATTTGAAATCAGAATTTCAATTCAAGTGTATAGATTGTTATTATCAGCAATTATTGTCTTCGGACGATCCTGTAACAGTTTTTTAATTCCAAAATTTCCAACGTCTTCGGTTCTGCAGATATTTCCAATGCTTCTTTTATATTGGCTTGTTTCTGAAAATTCCTATGATCAGTTTTTCACACCAGTCGTCCCATTTTAACATGTTACTTAAATTTATTCGATAGTTTTCAAAACGAACAAAATCTTCGTTCTTTGATTTTTTGAATATGATTTTTTTTTATCTGAAACTGACAATCAAATTTCTAATTTTTGATCCTCATCATCTCAATCCAGCCCTGTATATCGCCGGCAACATCGAATATTCCAGCATTTTTCTTCGAATGCAATCATTTTGGTGACCGGCATGACCTGCATGCGTAGACAGCGGATTGCACTGAACACTATCTAAACCATAAACTTTAAGTACCACGCAAAGCTTTTTGCCCGCTTGTAGACGAGTCCTTATACACATTCGCGGTATCTTAAACCTGAGTTATTATGTTCAATACCAAAATTGTTCGTTGGATTTCTCGAATTCTTCATGGCTCAGCTCCGCAGACGTTATGCTTCGACAAGGTACGCTAGTCGGTGAGAGGATCTGTTCGATAAGATAGGCGAAGATCAAACATTTCTTGTTTTTTCATCGAGTAATACTGAAATGAGAAGACCCGATGAAGAGAAGATGGCCAATGCGGTGAATATGTTATATTGATGGGTGAAATTCAGAAGACTTATTTGTCTTCTCCGTGATTGTCTGGGTTGTTAACCCTCCACAATCTAAATTCATTCAGAGTTGATATTGGAATCCATACAGATGTATATCGGAAGAAAAAACATACCGACATATAAGCACTATGACCCAAACCACCACAAAAGTGTCGAAAGAGGTATCGTAAAATATCTCTATGAAAGAGCAAGAATAGTAATGTAATTAATTCATCAGGAAAAATTGATGAAGAGATTGACTCCATGAAACCAATAACAAAGAAAATGAATATCCTGAGAATTCTATAGAAAAACACATTGGCGGAAATTGAGAATCGTAACACAGCTCTCAGTAAAAACATACAACGTACATAAAAGACGCTTCCTGTAACAAACATTATACCTTATGTCTCTCGACTGTCTGAGAAGATGAAACGGATATGCAACAAATATTATACTAGAACAT